>CAUYQU010035976.1:0-60935 GCA_963574635.1 Cheracebus regulus
TCAATGACAGAATGAATGAAGAAAATGTGGAACATATACACCATGGAATACTATGCAGCCATAAAAAAGGATGAGTTCATGTCCTTTGTAGGGACATGGATGAAGCTGGAAACCATCATTCTCAGCAAACTGACACAAGAACAGAAAACCAAACACTGCATGTTCTCACTCATATGGGTGTTGAACAATGAGAACACGTGGACGCAGGGAGGGGAACATCACATACTGGGGCCTGTTGGGGAGTGGGGAAGGGGCTAGAGGAGGGATAGCAGGGGTTGGGAGGATTGGGGAGGGATAACATTAGGAGAAATACCTAATGAAGATGACAGGGGGATGGATGCAGCAAACCACCATGGCATGTGTATACCTATGTAACAAACCTGCACGATCTGCACATGTACCCCAGAACTTAAAGTATAATTTAAAAAATAAAGAAAAAAAGAAAGGTAAGACAATAGCCTCAAGAAGAGAATACCCAAACTAAGTTTCTGTAATAATCCAAAGTCTGTTTTAAGATGCAAGCAAGTCTATTTTAATTTAAAAAGAGACAAAGGAAGAAGGAAAATTCTAGCCTTAACACCAGGCTCTAAAGAGGCTGCCAGCCTCTATATGGGTGATGTCTAGCACCATGAGAGAGGATGGTTGGCTAAGGCAGGACTCTCAAAAAGAGAGAATGCCTACCTTCTCTGCTCTGGGGACAAGAATCTATAATATAATTACATGTGTGTGTTTCTGTGTAGGGTCCATTGGACCAGATATCTATTCATTACTATCTCTGGAAACTCCACGTTAATGAAGAAGATTAAGCAGAGGACACAGGGGAGCCTCCAGAAAATTTGTTTGTGAGAAACTAACATGCATTTTTTGTCCCTTCCTCTGGCTTAGCTCCTTCCAGTTGGCTGAGATTTAAATGACGGTTGGAGATCCAGCAGCCACCTTGGACCATAAGGTGAATCACAATGGAGCAAAATGACAGAAAGAGCCGAGATCCTGGTCCTGTGGAAAGTAATACAGGTCCTGGACTGCTTTTGTTAGAAAAGAGAAAATGTGCTTTTAGTTAGTTTATTTATTTATTTATTTATTTTTGATACAGAGTCTTGCGGAGTCTTGCCCTGTCACCCAGGCTGGAGTGCAGTGCCGCGATCTCAACTCTCTGCAATCTCTGCCTTCTGGGTTCAAGAGATTCTTCTGCCTCAGCCTCCTGAGTAGCTGGAATTACAGGTGTGTGCCACCAGGCCTGACTAATATTTGTATTTTTAGTAGAGACGAGATTTTTCCGTCTTGGCTAGGCTGGTCTTGAACTCCTGACCTCAGGTGATCCACCTCCTTGGCCTCTCAAAGTGCAGGGGTTACAGGTGTGAGCCACTGCTCCTGGCACTTTTAGCAAATTTAAACAACTGTTAATGTAGACTTTATATCGTTTGCCACTAAGCCTAATTGTAGCTGATCCATCCTATACCAAGTGACTCCCAATGGACACCATACGGTGTAAGTTGGAAAGAATTGAAGACTAATTAACAATTAAATTGTTTTGTGTGTAGCACAAAACAGACCAGAGAAATCCTGTTTGAACAATGGTGAGGGTGCTCACACTGCTCGTACACTGTTCCCGCGTTCTTCACTGAGCTTACTCCGCTCCGTTGTGATGGGGTTAGAGGGAAACTTCCTCTAACTTTTTGTGTTGCTTTCACTTCTCATCAACTGCCTTTTGCCAGGTGCCTTTGCTGTTTTGATCACAGAATGCTAGGTTGCTGATTGTTCCATCTCATGTTAGTAAGGTGGGAATCTGATGAGGCCCATTCCTTGCATTAGAGCAGAATGCTAAAATGGTCTTGGTGATGCTGAAAAGCCAGGCTCCATTGCTTTTTCTCCAGAGAGAGAGCCTGTGTGGATGAAGATGAGGAGGATGGTGGGCTGGATGGATGCTCTGGGACAGAAGTGCATTGTGCTTTTGGAAAACAAACAGGCCTCTCCTCTAGACAAGCCAGTTCTGGTAAGCGAACCCTGGATAGAAACTAAGTGAACAGTTAAGAGTGAATGGAATTTTAAAAACTGCACAATGCAATGAAATGGCAGTTACGCTGAAGGCTTTGCCATTATTCTTGCTGACAATGAAGGATCTTATCATGATCCCTCTGGGCCAGGATGAAGCCACTTCCTCCACATGGATGTGATGGTATCTCGTGACTTAGCTCCCAAACAACTCCTGCATAGAAGGTGATAATGCACTTAGAAAAATATTTCTAATGTTTGAATAATGACCATACACTGTGAGTCTCGAAATGACTTTCCAGCTTGGGCAAGGACAAGGACTTTATTGAAGGATTGTGCTTAGGGAGAAATGATTGGCAAGTATGTGCTTCATTATGTCTTTCAGGACAGTACAAACAAACAGGGAATAAAAGTGATACATATCTTTATCATTTGGGATATATGAGGAACATTACATACACTAATAGTAATGGTAGCACTAACCAGATGCTGGATATGTTCTAAGCACTTAACCTATTTTAGCTCAGCTGACCCAATAGTCCCACAAGACAAATACCATCACTATCCTCATTCCGATTTTCAGATGAGGAAACTAAGGCATGGTGATTAATTTGTTCACAGTTACAAGGCTAGGTTACATATAGTGAGTATAAGATAGAGATGGGATTTGAACCATGGGAGTGAGTTCCAGAGTCCAAGCTCTTAACAAGTACACCAGACCACCTGTTGACATTGAATGAACATACACACACACCAATATGGTTTGGCTGTGTCCCCACCCAAATTTCATCTTGAACTGTAGCTGCCATAATTCCTATGTGTGGTAGGAGGGACTTGGTGGGAGATAACTGAGTCAAGGGGGTAGTTTCCCCCACTGTGTTCTCATGGTAGTGAATCAATCTCATGAGATCTGATGGTTTTATAAGGGCCCCCTTCTGCTTGTTTCTCATTTTCTCTGTCTGCTGCCAATATAAGATGTGCCTTTTGCCTTCTGCCATGATTGTGAAGCCTCCCCATCCACATGGAACTGTAAGCCCACTAAACCTCTGTTTCATCATAAATTACCCAGTCTTGGGTATGTTTTATCAATCAGCAGCATGAAAATGGAATAAGGCACACACACACACACACACACACACACACACACGCACAGATGATGTTGAAGAAATCTTAAAGTGTCAAGTTGTCCATTCTCAGATACAAGACAGCTCATTCTTTTTAATAGTTATTGACAGCAACTTGTGCATAAATTTTGAATAGTCAATGTTATTAAGCATTATCCTCATTCTCCAAAATTAGAGTTAACACCTTCTATGTGGCTTTGGACAGTAATTTAACCTTTCCAAGCTGTGGTTTCTGATTTATAAAATTGCAGAAGTAATTCTTTTCCTACAGGGTTGTTAGGGATGTTAACCAGGAGAGAGTATATAAAATGCCTGTCGTGCGCTTTCAGTATGACAGGCATAAGTCATGTCCTGGAGTTAAGAGTGAATATTGCCTGAAGAGAAGAAAGTTAGTGCTTCCCTTGATGCAAAATCCGATGCCTACCTTTATGGAGGTACATGTAAGTGGATGCCAGAAACAAAAACTGTTTACTTCAGTGGCTGGCCTGTGTGAGGAACTCAATAAATGCTGGTTTCAGGCCTGTTGTGGCATTCAAACTCATGGAATGCCAATCTGAAACATTTTTTTTTCAGTTGTCCAAACTAGAATGGCATCCAAGAACTTTGTTTTTAACAGGTTGATAGATGCCATCATTAGAATTGCAAGAAAGTACGTCCTTACCTTGCTTTTTATTCAACATTTCCTTCCACTCCCATATTGTATTCTCTGGTGATCTTAAAAGCCTTTCACATCCTTGCTTCTGATATGAAGACCAGAGATCAAGTGGTGGATAAATGTGTCTACCGTATCTTATCAGGCAGTCTTCCAGCAAATTCTCACTAAAGCCCTAGCTTTAGAGAACATAGTCCAAAGCAGAATTTGGAGGAAAATTATTATTGCAAGGAGAAATAAAATCAGGAAGCCAAGCTTTTTCCCTTTATTATAACTAGTCAAGTTAACCATTCATTGTTGTTCATTTATTTATTCACTCAACAAATATCTGCTTAAGTACTGACAACATATCTGGTTCTATGTAGGTACTGGAACTATAATGGATATGAGAGCTCCTTTTTTTAAAAAAAATTATGCATCTCATTTTTCTTACACCCTTCTATCACAGAAGAAAACCTGATGTCTGAGCTGAATCCTAATTATGAAGATGTTTTCCCACCATTCCTACCTGTGTTTTTCTAAGTATGCTCTCGAAGTCCCACATTTCCCAGGGGAAGTGGCAAGATCTTCCAAGGAGTTGGGAAGAAATGGGTAGGCAGGTGGCCATACCCCTTTTATCTCTTCTATATTTTGGGGTTTCTTATGTGCATATTTTCAAAGAAAGGGATACACAAACAGAGAGGTATTAGAATCAGATTATCCAGTCTAAAATTCAGCTCTGCCAGTGACACTCTAAGTATGTGACTTTGGGTAAGTTACTAAATCTCTATAGGATTATTTTCTCATGGATTAAAATGAAGATGATAACAAGTGCTTCAAAGGAAGACTTCAAAGAACTTTATAGAATGTGGTGAGGATCCAGTGAGGTAACCTATGTGATAAGTATTTGTCACAGTGCCTGGCACATAGTAGGAACTTACCGAAAGTTTATTTTCATCCTCATTTCCCTTTGTCCCTCTTCTTCCCATTCTTCCTGCCTTCCCCTTTCCCTCTCTTCTAATGTCACCTTAGGGGTAGCTGGTGCTGGCCTAGATGTTCACAGAGATTGATCTAAGTTGTGGCAATTGTTGTCCCTTCTACATGTACACCCCCCCTTTCCTTGAGTCTCTTGTGGAAGCAACTGCCTGTGAGAGACACCAGTCAAGGGACTAGGACTGCTCAGAGAGGCCTCCACTGTTCACAGCAGTAAAAATTGGAATGACCTTGGCTGCCCCGCCTTTGGAACTGCACTGCTGGAAACATCATGATACTGGCAGAAAAAAATGAGCCTGAGGGTAGTCGGGCAGAAGAAATGCTTCTCTTTTTAATTCTCTGCAGAGCAAACTCATTGTGAATACTCTCCTAAATGCAAACATGGATAACTAATACCTACCATAGTCAGAAATTTTAAGTGTCAAGTTATAGGCAGACAACTCAAATTGGTTTAAGCATAGAGAGGGAATAATCGGTTAAGGAGCCAAAAATCCAAGTGGCTTCACAATGGCTGTTTTCAGTCACTAAAACTACATCCTCAAATCTGCCTCTCAGTCTCAGTTCTTCTTTTTTAGGGAGGTCCTCCTCTTAACAAGATAGTCACTAACGGTGCCAGGAGTTTTCTCTACCACCTTTGCAACCACAGCTAAAAGAGAGCATCCCTTTTCTGCTGGTTCCAGCAAGAATTCCCGGACTGAGTCATCTGTCCATCCTGACCTAATCCCTGCGGGGAGCGGGGCACACTTGTTCTGATTGGCCAGGCCTCCCTCCTGGAAGGAGAGACTAACCAAATATAGGGTAAATTTAGGTAGTGTGAGTAGAAGAAGGAATATTAAGGAGGCACAAACAACGGTTGTTTACTTCAGGCTCAGGACTTCCATGCATTTTCGTATAAAATATCTAAATCTTACAGAGAAAGAACATGTTTCTAGATATTCTTGTGCCTATAAAATGGCATATGAATGTTTCAACCCATGAAAAATCTAATTATTAGCCTATTTGCCCTATCAAACTACACAGTAACAAAATAATAAAATAAATATCAGTTTTTGCTTTGCCAATGGAATGATTAAGTTCTCTGGATAGATCTTTGTTTCCAACTCATAAATAGCTTTACTTGGCAAGCATCAGAAACATTGGGAAGCCATGGGTGATGGTTGCTTTTTGTTTATTTTTTGTTGTTGTTGTTTCTTTTAATTTCATCGCAAGAGATGGTTAGTTTTGTGTATCAGTTTAGAGAGATTATAGCACAAAGTTGTTCAATCAAACAGGAATCTAGGTGTCCCTGTGAAGGCATTATGTAGTGGTTAGCATCTACAACCAGTGAACTTAAGTAAGAGATTGTCCTTGAGTGTGGATGGGCCTCATCCAGAAGTTGAATAGCTTAGGGGGAAATTCATGGTTTCTCTGAGGGAGAAGAAATTCCACCTTTGGACCACAGAGTCAGCTCCTGCCGAAGAGTTTCCAGCCTGCCAAGCTGCCCTGCAAATCTACAAATTGCACAAACCCACCCTCCTTCCTCCAAACATACAGTTATGTGTCACATACTGAGGTTTCAGTTAACATATATGATGGTGGTCCCATAAAAATAGAATACCATACTTTTTACTGTATCTTTTCTACATTTAGATATGTTTGGATACACAAATACCATTGTGTTATATTTGCCTACTGTATACAGTACAGTAACATGCTGGGAGAAACAGGGGATACTGTATAGCATAGGTACGTAGTAGGCTATACCATTTAGGTTTGTGTAAGTACACTCAGTGATGTTTGCATAGTGTCGAAACTGCCTAATGATCCATTTCTCAGAGTGTATCCCTGTTGTTAAGTGACACTTGACTGTACACATCACACACACATATACATGTATGTGTATACATATGTATATGTATTTGTATATATGGGTATAAACATATCTCTTACTGATTCCGTTTCTTTGATAGACCATGGAATGTTAAAATGTGGACTGTAGTTGAAAAATGACATTGGTCATGTGTCAGTGAGATTTAAGTCAAAGCTGAGGCACAAACTCATTCTCCTTCAGTATGCAAGTTGTTTAATATGCATGTACCTATAGTGTAGTCACTGTACAAACACGTTTTCCAACAACGGTAGCACTTTTTATGGGCCCCTGAAAAACAACGTATCCCTGCAATACTGGAAACAAATACTTGATAATACTTGAAATATAGCACCTTTCTACTGAGGAAGTTAAACTATTTTGCAGGCATTATCTCATGATCTACATGTGATGCTAATGAGGTAGGTGGCAAATATGATCAGCCCCACTTTATAGATTGAAATTGGGACACAGTGGATGTGACTTGGCCCAAAGCTACGTTGAAACTCACTAACAAACTATGAATACAAAAAGGAGTCTTGCAGGCTTCAAGCCTGCAAGCTTTTTCAAGGTGTATTCTCCCTATCCCTCCTGTAAAATTACTTGGAGTTATTAAAATGCAGATTCCTGAGTTGTGTCCTAGATGCACTGAATCAGAATTCTGGCATGGGGACCAAAGAGTCTGCCATGTTGGTGAGCTGCTTGGGTGGGTCTTGGTATGGTAAAGTCTGAGTACCATCTTGTTCGGTGTAGCTTTTCAGCTTTTCTATATCATAACTGTTTAACTTCATAAATATATAAAGTGAAAAGTTTAGGAATTAAATAACTGGCTTTTCTGGCTCAATTAGGAAAAAAAAAGACTAAAAAAATAATGGTTTACTTTATTTTTTTAAAGCATACTTTTAATGCTTCCCACTATTTCCAAATAGCTATTTAAAGGAAACAAGGCTGTCTATAAGTCACTGATAGGTATATTCTATCCAATTCCTGGTCTCCAATTATTGGTATTTGTCCACTGTTTTGCTTTCTTAGCCCTTCAACCTTGCCTGAGGGACCTCTCCTGCTGCCTCCTAGGGGCTATTTGGGCCCTTTAACCAAACAAATGCAGACGACATTGGCAAGCCAAGAACATTTTTGCTACAGTAGCCCTGGCAGGAATTGTACAGCAGCTCTTAAGCTGTCTCGAAGACCAGGAGATGTCTGACAGGGTGAATTCACCTTGGCAAAAGCATTTGATCCACTGGCCAAACTCGGTGGTGATGCAAACATTGGCTGAAGCTGATAGCTTTTATATCCTTACCTTCTTGTCACTGTTTTCTTTTTTTAAAAGTTTGATAAAAGGAGGTTCCTGTACAACAGAAGTTCTTAAAGACAACAAAAGCTTACTTTTGTATAATAGGAAAAGAGGTTAGGCTATATCTGAACATCTTATATCCTCCATAGAATCTAGAATATTACTGCATACACTTTCTGTGTTTATAGGAGACCTTTGTAAAAACAGAGACCTTGAGACTATAAGGGAGGAGCCACTGATGTGGCCAGTGACTGAGTCAGTCCTGCAAGTTAGCAGCCGTCACCGCCCACCCTTGCACTGACCCTTGTCCTCCCCAATCTTCGGTTGATTTGCACATAGGATCACAAGGTAAATAAAACAAAGAGGATGAAAAGAGCACGTGAACTCCTTGTCACTTTGGGCAAAACCCTACTCAGCAGAAAATGACTCAAACCCTTACTACCTAAGGTACAAAATTATAGGCTTGGTCCCTGGAATCCCATTCTACAGCCCTTTCCCCAAAATACCAAAAAAGAGGATACAAATAATTTAAAATGAACCTCAACCAATACACTTTCAAGAATCTTTAAATACGTAAAGCTAAACCATGTAAAAGTTCTGTTGTGATCATGGAAAACTGGGAATACGAATGCCCATTTGTGTGAAAATGTTTATATAAATTATGGAATATTTATAGAAAGAAACTATGTAACTGGAAATTAAATAAATCATATCTACCTGTGTGGACATAGATAACAATATCTGGTGTGTATTTTTAAAAGCAAATTGCAAAAGGCTATACAGATGCTCCTTGACTTACTATCATTGTGTTATGTCACAAGCCCACCGTAATTTGAACATTTTGTAACTCAAAAGCGCATCTGGGTGGAAGTCAAGGAGACAAAGAGCATACTGAATGCATATCGCTTTCACACCGTTGAAGTTAAAAATTCAGAAATTGAACCATTGTAAATCAGAACTGTGTGTAGTCTGATGCTGTTTTGCAAAATAACAGTCAGACACGTAAGCATAGGGATACACAGAAAACCTGGAGGGCTATGCACCTCCTGGTTAAGAGATTTGGGACCACAGGAGATGTTCACTTTCCTTATTATGAATTTCTCTTGCATTTTAATTTCCTGTAATGAACACAATTCTTTTCTTAATCAGAGTAAATTTTAGGTGTTAAAAAATGAAATGCTGGAAATTTCCTTCTGGGAGATTTTTCCACATGGGCTAGACTAGTTGAGGTGTCCTATAATGCAGCCTAATGAAGAGGTTGGGGAGTGCGGTGCTAGTTTGGGTTCTTAGTGAAGCAGGCACTGGGACAGAGTCAGGAGTGCAGAAGGTTTATAGGTTGTCACCTGTGAAGGGTAGAAGCAGGACTCCATGGAGGAAGCCATTGCACCTGCTGCAGTCCCGACTCGCCCAGCCCCCTGGGAAGTGCTGGAACCCAAAAGTCCATTAGACTCACGCTGGGCCCTTGCACTGAGCCTTGTATCACTTTCTTGCACAGTCATTGTTTGGGTTGCCCGAGGAGAACATGGCCTGGACTGAATGCTGAAGCAAACACTGACAGAAGTGACACTTGGAGGCTGTCAGCCCACCAGGCCCTTCCAAGCGGCAGGGCAAGTGTTTGCTTCAGCTGCACTTTTCCATTTCCACCGCAGTGTCTTTTTCACTTCTCTGTGGACAAGTTTAGGCTTTTTGTTTTGTTTTGTTTGTTTATGTTTATGTTTATGTTTTTCTAGACGGAGTCTCGCTCTGTTGCTCAGACTGGAGTGCAGTGGTGCAATCTTGGCTCACTACAACCTCCACCGCCCAGGTTCAAGCAATTCGCTGCTTCAGCCTCCTGAGTAGCTGGGATTACAGTCACCTGCCACCACATCTGGCTAATTTTTTTGTATTTTTTGTAGAGACGGGGTTTTACCGTCTTGGCCAGGCTGGTCTTGAACTCCTGACCTTGTGATCCACCAGCCTCGGCCTCCCAAAGCGCTGGGATTACAGGTGTAAGTCACCACAAGTTTAGGCTTTATTTATGGTAAAGATGGTTTGGGGTGAAATCCTTCACTTTCCCTTGGATATTCTTTTTTTCTATCCACAACACTTTCTAACCGTCTCACCTCTACTTCACCTGTATTATGAAAACAGTGTTTTAGAAGTGACTTATTATTTGAAAGTTATAAAGAATAAAGTTATTTAGATTAGTCCGAATACATAAATATATGTCAGTATACTTTTGTGAACTCCAAATAATTTCTGAGAAGATACTGGAAAGATATCAATGACAAACCCTTAAATATACAAATGACTTTATACTTACTCACATTGCCTCCTCATAACAGTCCTTTGTACAAGTTGCTATTATTCCTGTTTTACAGATGAGGAAACTAAGGCACAAAGTAGTTAAGCGACTTCTCCAAGTCACTTAGTAACCTATAGAGTCAGGATTTGAACCCAGGGAGTGTGGCTTCAGAGTTCATATTTGTAAATAACACTATAAACTGCCTATTTCGTAAACTGAGCATGTTCACCGCAAGTTGGACAGCACGTGACAGCATATGCAGGAGGAAACTCAGCATCCGTACATTAGGTAAGAATGGGCCGTGAAGACAGGGGACCCGAAGGATATCTAGGCAATGAGCTGGCAGTCCTCCGCTGCAGATGGGGATTGGGCAGGCCCTACTTAGGCTGGTCCTGGAGACCAGTGCTCTAATCTCCGCATGGTGGACTCTTCCTACGGGACACAGAGAAACTTTAATTAGCTGCCTCCAAATAGAGTTTGCCTCCAAAAGGCCACTCTTGGGTTTTCTAGACTAATGCAAAAGTTTTCACTGTTTGCATTCCAAATGTTTCTCGTAGGTACATCTTCCTCTCTGAGATGTCTGTGAGAACATATTAATCATTCCCCTTGGAATATAAAGGATGACTCTCACCGTGGAATCAGGTGAAAAACATTTCTTTCTGCCTGCTCAGGGGGCCTGAGAATCTCTTGGACTTGCCACAAAAATCTTCGAGGTTCCATATTGTTTCCACAGCCCTCCTCATCTCCCTTTGCTATTGTTCTCTGAAATGAAGGTATGGCTGATAAACTGCCTTCTTCAAAGATTTGCCTTTTTTCTCTATCCCTAAGTGGTGTTGAAGCAAAAATTCTGTTTCGAAGAAAATTACTAAGAGTTCCAATTACAGTTATTGAAATCCAAATTCTACACATCACTCTTTCTTCAATTATGAACAGTGCTCACAAATAGGGTCACTTATCTAGAAAATTATTAAAAATTCAATGTACATGAAAACCTCAAAAGTCCTTGAAAGGCAAATGTTAGGAAAGGGCTGTTTCCATGACAACAACTCCTCATCCTCATTGATCCCTTGCTCCCCATTTTCTAGTAAACACCTACTTTGAATAGCAACTTTTTTATTTAATAGTTTCAATAAATGTTTGGAAAATGTGTTGCTCATTTTCCGTCAGTGATTGGAATGTTCCTGAATCTTGATGTCATGCTAACCATTCCTTTTCCAAAGCCATCCTTTACTGGAACAGAAAACATTCTCTTACTCTACCTTTTCTAAAAGATTGAAAGAGTGAGAGTATCTTTGCTGCAATGCTTTCTTGGCTCAGAGACAAGTCGATTTGCAGTGTCTGATCATGTTCCACACAATCACATATTTTTCCTTTTCACAACTCAGTTTATCATCTAACTGCCTAGTCCATCACTAAAAAGTAAACTGTTATGGATTCCATTGTCATCAATCTGTTGGTTCATTGGTCAAATCATCAGGGCATTGCAGATGCATGTTTGGGAACTATTTTTAATAGGAAAGGAGAGACAAAGAAGCAGGCATGTTATAGTCACAAATCTGAGATTGATTGCATTAAAAAATAATTTCAGCAGTAAGTCTGTATCACCTTTGTGCTTGAACAGCAGCATGTGATACAACCCCAAGCCACTAGCATATATGACAAGAAGAAGGAGAAGGAGAAGAAACCCACAGAAAAGAAAAAGCAGATATCCATTGCCCTAAGAAAAGTAATTTTGTAATCACAAAATTAAATTACTCTGCTGTGAATCCCACTGAAGGAAAGGCCTTGTTGGAATGGTTTGATGTGCTCTCACAGGCATCTCAAATGGGGAAATAGACCCATCAGAAAAATTTGGAAGGCAAACAGTAAAAACTTTCACATTAATCTGTAAAACCAGAGTGGCCATTTATACCTTACGCCTAACTCTAAAAATCTCTAAGTGCTTTGCAGTTTATTTTTGGAAAAGAGAGTAGGAGAAAGAAGAAAGTGGGGCAGAATAACAGGGAGAGAGGGAAAGAAACTGAGATTTTTTTTCTTTTGGTCCAAAAAATGTTAAAAAGAATGTTACTCTAAGGAAAGAGTGGTATTTTCTACCTCATTGGTGAATCTTGGGTGTAGTCCTACACAGGTGAAAGGCAACTCATAGCAGAGTTTGCTGGCTTCATCGCTTGACCTCTGACAAATAGCCCTTTCTCTGACAAAGCAGCTGTTAATTAATTTTGAGTAATGCTGACTGAGCTTGCAGACCTAAAGCACAGACAACTTTGCTATGAACGGGATGGTAGAGGTAAAGGGAATACAGGGAAAACATTCATACAAAAAGATGAAATATAAAAACTTGATCAAAATCAAAATCTGAAATACAAAAATTTACCCTATAAACTGATCTGGGAATGATAGTTTATATAGGCTTTAAAAATATATTGTGTTGTTTAGATTATAAAAAAAGATACATATTATTTAGAAGATATGGAAAAAAGAGTAGAAGAAGGAGAAAAGATAACCATTATTAAGAGTTGGGATATTTTATTTTTTCTCTTGGCAATTGTTCTCATGTCTGTTCATTTGTTTTATATAATTATGGTCATCATATATATATATGTATCTGTATTTTACATTTTAATTTTTATGCTAATAGTAAAGATTTGTTTACTGAACAATACAACATTTAAATTTTTGTGTAGTTTAGCATTGTATAAACGTAATTTTAAATGGCTGCATAACAGTGTAGAATGTGATGGTATGGGCTTAACCATCCTCAAATTTGGATATTCAAGTTGCTGCCAAATTTTTATGATAATTAATAATTCCAGGTGGATCCTGTCTATTAGACCATTGAGGGTAAAACCAGGTTAATGGAGCCACCTTGTAAAAATTTATCTTAACACAGCGAAGCTTACTACAGTTCCTGTGTACTATACGTCACATAGGTTCTATAGTAGGCTTGAGATAATACACAGATCAAAAAGACCGAATAAGACATGATCATTCTTATCTTCCAGTAGGGTAAATAATATGTAAGCAAAAAATTATAATGTTGGGAATCAGAACCAGGCATGAAAACTATGCATAAAGTAACTCCTCGGAAAATCACAAAATGCTTCTCTGAGGACGTGATAGATGAGATAGGTCTTGAAGAATAAGTGGGTATTTGCTCAACAAAGAAGGGAGCTCTTAGATACAGCAGGAAGAGCTGTGGAAGATAAAAGGATGACTAGGAATTGGGGATTTAAAACCTAGTGAGGAATAAAGATATTTGAAAGGATATAAGGCAACACAAGATCAATGTACATGGAGTGCAACAAACAAAAAAATATAGTAGGTAAAGGGGGAGAAATAACTTCCATTAAAGTGTCACAGGATTTCCAAGGTAGAAACATCACTGAGCTGAACTTCTAAGGATCCAGGTTTGATAAGTGGTAGCAAGTGGAGGAGAGGAGATGGGAAGAAGAAAGAACACACCGGGTGAGCAGGAGAGACAGGAGCAAAGCTGGGGAGGGAGAACTTGCAAGCCGTGTTTGGGAAACCAGAAGTGTACTTTGACTAGATTTTATATGTCAGGGCGTACACAGAGGTAGGGTGGAAATACTGCTATAAAAACGTTAGCCCCAGAGACTCTTTTTTTTTTTTTCATTTTTTTATTTTTGAGACAGAGTTTCGGTCTTGCCAACAGGTTGGAGTGCAATGGCACTATCTCCACTCACTGCAACCTCCACCTCCTGGTTCAAGTGATTCTCCTGCCTCAGCCTCCTGAATAACTGGGATTACAGGCACCTGCCGCCACACCCAGCTAATTTTTGTGTTTTAGTAGAGATGGGGTTTCACCATGTTGGCCAGGCTGGTCTCGAACTCCTGGACTCAAGTATACTGCCCACCTTGGCCTCCCAAAGTGCTGGGATTACAAGCATGATCCACTGCGCCTGGCCCCCAGAGACTCTTAGAGAGTCTTGAGGCCAGATTAAGTTTGGAAATGGGAGTGTGAACCCAAGAAAAGATTTTTAAAATAGGTAAGTGGCAGATAAGAACAGAGTCCGTCCATAGATAGATGGGAAGAAAGTGGTGGACAAACCAGTAAGAAAGTTCTTTTGGTGGTCTAGACTTGAAGTAAATAAATACCTGAACCGAAGTAATGTCAGTAGCCTGGAAATAAAGGAACAAATTCAAGAGCTATTTCTAAGAAATAACTAATGGAATTGGCAACTTTTTAGATGTGGTGGGAGAAGAGAAACAAATGTACAAGATGACTTGAAGGTTCTGAGCTTGAGTGAATGGAGTTACAATTGAACAGAAAGTCAGTTTTACGGAAAGGACAAATGCAGTTTTTGTTGTGTTGAATTTGAGGTGCTGATGAAGGATCCATGTTCCACATAGTTCATTGGCAAATTGAGCTGTGGAGCTTGGAGGATCTTATTAGTGCCTTATCCAAATGGTCCTGTTGTATGTAATTTATGGAACATCGAGTAGGATTAATAAGGAGCTTAGTAATTAAAAAGTTTCAGATGGGGGTCTTTACTTACTGAACTATTTAAAACATTTGTAGATGTAAGCTAGAAATTAAAGGATTTTTTTCTCCTGAGTAGATCTGTTTAAAATTCTTTGAGTTGAAAGTTTATCTGAACCTTTCAGTAGTGAATTTACTTCTCCAATGTGTAAAGGTTGCTGAATGTTAACAAATCAAGCCTTAAAGATAATTGTTTGAAAAATCACTTTGGGCACACATGACATCATCTCAGACTCTTGTGATGACTCAAATGAATGAGGGAATCAAAACCAGATGAGTTTAGTGGATTTGCAGATTACTGTCAAAGTTCTCAGCCCTCAGAGTTTTCCAGTTGAACAAATACTCTCTCTGGAAGATTATTTAAAATAGTCAAGGATTTACCTCTTGGCCTACTTTTGTTTTGAACTCAAGTGGAGGAGACCAGAGGGCAATTCCACGGCATTAGAGATGAGAAACACCAAACATTAGTGTTCATATCCATGCAGCAAGAAGCCATGGTGTCTTTCCCACTTTTTATTTATCAGTTACATGAAATATTTTAAAATTTCCTCCAGACTTCACTGTTGAAATTGGGAAATTGGCAGTCAATCCAAAAGCTGAAACTTTGGACAATGCTTTGGAAATACCATTGCAATTTTAGATATTTAAATTTTTGTCTGCCCTTCCTTCTTTTCCTTCCTTCCTTCCTTCTTCCTTCCTTCCTTCTGCCCTCCCTCCCCCGCACCTTTCCCTCTCTCTCACTTTCTTTTCTTTCCTATTCTTTTCTTTTCTTTCCAGGGTCTTGCTCTGTCACCCAAGGGGGAGTGCAGTGGTGCAATTATGGCTCACTATAGCCTCGACCTCCAGGGCTTCAGTGCAGTCCTCCCACCTTAGCCTCCTGAGTAGCTGGGACTACTACAGGTGTGTGCCAACATTTTCCTTTAAGATTGTGAACATTTTGTTGTTTCCTTCCTACTCCTTGTCGTGTGAACCACCTTGAATCAATGTGGTGACTAAATAATACATATAATATATTCTTAAAAGGACATTGAATTACCTCTTTTAAGAAAATAATTATAACAATTCTTTTCATTCCATAAATTGAATATATAGGTTCTAAAAAATATGTTTTTGAGTTTTGGATTGAAGGTTCTACTGGATATGTTTTATTATAAACAGAGGAGATTTGTATATTTACTTATTAATGTTGATAATCTATTAATAATAAAACCACTCTTTTAAATACTGCACATTATTCTTTATATAGGATCTGGGATACACTGGGGACTATGCTGTACAGAATGCTTGATGAGAAAGAATTATTGGTAGAAATTAGTAACAGTCTGTCTTTTTAATAATATTGATATAAAACTTATTTTTGCTCAGTTCCAGTCAAATTATTTGTCCCCTAATTTGCCACACTTGAACTATAAAAGTGAATTGTAGACATAAAATCGTCATGCTATTTGGATAATGGCAGTAGGCATCCACATAATAACTAATGACAAAAATTCGTGGCTCATGATACATAAAACATTCTTTTCAGTAAAAAAAAAATAATTAATCTGAGCATTTTTTTTTCTTCCATGAACCATGTTGATTAGGATTCAGTAGAGAGTTTTGGATTCATGCACCAGTAAGATAAAAGAATAATAATAATATTTCAAAATGGAATTGTCAACAGCTGATTTTGCTAAGTACAGACACTGATCATTGATACATAACTTTTGTAGCCATTGCTTGTGTTCACCAATGTTAGGTTCTCCTCTCTTTATGGGCACACAGGAAGACTATATTTGCCAGTCTTTTTTCTATTTTTATAGGGCCATACAATTGAGTTATGGCCACTGGAATATAAACAGATATGACTCAGCTCAATTTCAGGCCAAGGCAACTAAAACCAGAGTTTTTCTTCACTCTTTCTCCCATTCCTCATGCCCCTGGTTGAAGTGAAGAACTCCAAGGTGGTGGGTCCTCACAACAGATGTTACCTGGATTCCTGAGTCACTCCTTGGAGGTGATCTCTTAAGGAGGACTGCCCACCTTTCCCACAATGCACTGTAATGTCAGAGAATAGCTACTGCTGATTATGTAGTAAACCACTATTTCATAAAAAGAAGAATGATTTAAAATCGAAATCAATAAGAAGTACGCAATCTCCCAATTCCAAGAAATTGAATATATTTTTTTACTGGCATGGCTGACTGCCAAACACATTGTCATCGCCTGGCGTTTAGGCGACCCTGACATGGTAATTGAGGGCAGTGAGTGAAGCAGACAGACATGGGGTTGAGTCCTGGTTCTGTCACTTCCCACTTGTATGGCTTTAGCATGTTACTTAACATCTCTGAGCCTCAATTTCTTCATTTGTCAAATGGGGATTATAATAATATCTATCATTTTAAGTTAGTGTCAGAATGAAATGAGACAACAACTGGCTCCTTGTAAATGCTTGATGATTGTTGGTTATAATATCTATCTTGGGTTCAGAGAGGATCCTCATTTTATTGTTTCTCATGTTTCCTCAGACTTACTACTCACAATTTTTAATATTTTATAAACTAGGAAATTAAAATATAAACATTTTAAAGTCCACTGAAATAATTTTTCTGATGTTTTGTTAAGAAATTTCTGAAAACAGGAAACTTGCTGTTAGGAAGAGTTATAAAAGATGACGAAGCTGATATATTGGGAATAGATTTGAGTTGTGAAGCTTTGGGTTAACTAAAGAAATAAAAACAGACCACTGATGTCATAGAATCATGTTCCCTTGCCTGGAACATGTCCATGAGAAAAGTGAGGAATTGATAGAGGCAAACAGAAGGTTCTGGTATGTTCTAGTGTATTCTAGACAAAGTTATCATGGGTGGTTATAGAGATAGCATTAAAATCATATAACTATATTTGTAAGAGGATAAATTTAAATTACAGATCAATAGGTAGATATTTCCTCCTTTTGGTAGATTTTATGTCAGACGGCAAATATAATTGCCTTATATATGTCTCTGGAAACATTTTGATTAGCATTGGAAGTAAAAAAATGATTACTTTGCACGATACAGTATCTTTAACATGTTCCCAATAGAAGACTTCTTGTTAACAGCGATAATGGATCCCTGAACCAATCAGACCCATAATTCAGCCACACCACCCACTACATCTAATTGCTCAGAGATTTTTTTAACTTACCATCTGACTCTTTAGTCATTTTATTATATGTAATGGAGTCTTAGTATAAGAAAAGGGGTTAAGTCACAGTGATGAACAACATTGTTTGATATTTTGCTGCAGGTAAACTTGCTTTAAAGAAATTCCTTTCCAGTAAGAAACTGTCAAATTATGTACAATTTGAAAAAGATCTTAGAATTTATAACTTTTGATTTTAATTTGATTACATTATCAAAGTACATTTTTTATATCTTGGAAATTTAGTGTTGTTAAAGTATTATGTTACATGTGGTGAAACAGTATTTATATATAAATCTTAAATATATATTTTTATTTCATCACATGTAACATGATAATAAACAAATTAATACATAAAATTTATAAAGATACATATAAAATGCATATATATATAAGTGTGTGCTTATATGTATAATTTTGAAGATGCTTGCTATTAACTTTCTAATATAACTATCCCTAGTATTAGTCATGGTTATTAGCAATAGAGAACAGAATTCAGACTCTCCAGTTTAGGCAAAAGCAGTATTTGATGACTCTGTCTAGCTCACAGTATCATTGGAAGAGCTGATAAACAGGTTATAACTTGAATCTACAAGAATAACTCCCTCAGTTACACACATACCTAGACTTTCAAGGGAACTGCCACTTCACCACAGTCAGGAAATAGCATATTGACTTCTGGAACTCTGGCTGCAAGAGAGTCTAGTAAATGTCATTCATGCTTCATCATCTGCAGTGCTGAAAGGCATGCTAGAGGGTTTTGAATGGAGGTTGAGTGAGTCAATCACAGTATCAACCCTCCTGGTAACGCTTGAAATGTGACAGACCATTTAAAGGGGTAATTAGAGGTCACATCTTTTGTGCCTTATATAAGGAAATTGTCATAAAGTAATGGCCATTAATATTAGTTTCTTGATAATGAGAAAACATTTTTATTTAAGGGGAAAACTGAACAGCTGCAGAGAGCTGTAACTTTTATATGAGATTAATCTATATGAAGAGTCTGCAAACTACAGCCTGTGAGTCAAATCCTACTTGTCACATGTAAGTAAAATTTTCTTGGAATATAGACATGTTCATTCATAGATGTACTGTCTATGCCTGATTTCATGCTACAATGGCAGAGTTACATAGAGCCACAGAAACCATTTGACTCACAAAGCTCCAAGTATTTACTATTTGGCCCTTTATAGAGAAACTTTGCTGACCTCTGATCTGTAACCCCATTGTATAGGTTTGTCAAGACTCATTGAAGTTAATACTGATTAGTGATTTTATAAAATAATGTTGGTGAATTTTTACATTTTAACATACAATGCATTGGTGAGGTCAGTGTGCCAATACATGCACGCACACACACAGACACACATGTAAAATCAAAATAAAACAAAAACTATGCATCCTTACAGCTATGAAAAATCAAGTTGAGAAATTTGGAGTTCTAGTTATGTTTTTATACAGGAATCCTCTAGATTTGATGTTTAAACATAACTAGGATTATCTTTTTAACAGATTTTTGTATGATTTTCCAAGCCAAAATTCTCTCATTTGTTCACTGGGTCACACAACAAGTTAACAGTGATTCTGACAGCCTCTTTACAAGAGGATGCTAGAATTAACAGAGTCAGTTGGGTGACTGTCATCAAAGTACCAAGAGAGGACAAAAAGATTGTCTTTGGTTGAGTTAAAACAATGGGCTTGATCATCTAATTTTTCATGGCTCTCTTGAGCAATAGAGTGTTGTTGTTTTTTTCAAAACGATTTCAGCCCAGAGTATCCATCTCTATTTGCTTCTGCTAAATTATTAAGAACTGCATTTCTTTCCTTCATTTTTGTAGTAAGATATGACTATGACTGATCACTTATGTATGTGTAGACTTGGCACATCCATTGTTTAATTTTCTACAAATTCCTCCAATTGCCTAAAGTGGGATCTTACTTCTATTGAGAGCATTCTTACCTGCAGTTAAAGAGTTACTGAGCAGGAAGGGCTGTGTAACACACAGATTAAACAACTAGCAAAATTCCTGGGTATCTACCATTTGTAAGATCCTTGCTTCTCACCCGTAAGCAAGAATGCTTTCTTTCTTTTTAGGAGGACATTAGGGAAATTGAGGGCATTTGGGGGCAGTATTGGATGAAACAAACCATGCTCCCTTCTTGGGTTGGAAAAGGGACTGTCAAATATTTAGAAGATTTCCTTCAAGTTTCCTTCATCATTCTTATGATGACTAAGTCTTTTTATAACCCATCTGTGCCATTGAGAGGTCTAATTTGGCCCAGTTGGGTATTTGGCCAAGGAAATGGTATGTTACTGGGTCTATTCTTCCCATAATTCAACTGAATTTCTTGTTTGCAAATATTGGCCAGTCTCTGTAGTGCTGAGAAAGGTGACTAGAAGAGTGTGTTCTGGAAGCTGTGGACATTCTATGCTCTCACTCAGCTCTAGCTTCATATTGGTGTGAGGGAGAGACTTAATGGGATAATTTTCCTCTTTTTTGACTCTATTTGGCAAATTATTCCACATTCAATAAATGGAAGGGGAGAACTGAGGTCTGGGTAATTTACACTGAATAATGGTTACATGCAGTGAATAATTATCAGGACAGTATTAGAATAAGTAACGAGAAAAACAACTGGCAAAACATACGGGATCACAACACAGTAGCTGTGAGCAATTTTCAGCCTTCTATAAATTTCAAGATCCTTTTGAGTGTCAACAATTTAAGGTTTTCTGGTTGGTCCTGAAAATAAAACTTCTTACATAGCACCTTCTGTGTTCCACCCACCCGCCAGTTACTTTAATCCCTTGTTGCTCACCTAATCTCCTTTTCAGTCATTTAGCAGCTAACTTGCGGATATCATATGACTGTGTCCCCACGGAAATCTCACCTTGAATTGTAGCTCCCATAATTCCCATGTGTTGTGGGAGGGACCTGGTGTGAGATAATTGAATCACCGGGGTGGTTTCTCCCATACTGTTCTCTTGGTAGTGAATAAGTCTCACAAGATCTGATGGTTTTATAAGGGGAAACCCTTTTCACTTGACTCTCATTGTCTCTTGTCTGCCACCATGTAATATGTGCCTTTCACCATCTGCCATGATTGTGAGGCCTCCTCAGTCACGTGGAGCTGAGTTCATTAAATCTCTTTTTCCTTATAAATTACCCAGGGTTGGATATGTCTTTATCAGCAGTGTGAAAACAGACTAATACACGTCCATTTCCAGGAAGAGTGTGCCTAGAAAGGTTAGCATGGCAGAGATTTGCTGTATGCTCACCAAACCCATTTCCTCTTCCTGGCCACTTAACTAGACTGCCTTTCCCTGTCCACCTGCTTCCAGGTGGAGCTGTGTGAAGAATGCCACAGGAAATGATGCAACCACTCTTGGACTGACCGAGAAAGCATCCTGCCCTATTCAGTATATTTCCTCTCTTCCCCACTCTTTGTAGGTGGGTGATGCAAGAGCAAATTTGTGTTAAAGATGGAGTAGACATTACATGAAAGGAGCCCTGATCCCTGAGTCACTGTGGGAGGAGATGCATACAATCAGAAATATGTGCTTTGAACTTTGCGTAGTGAGAAATAAACTTTTATTGTCTCAGGCCACTTGGAATTTGGGGTTGTTTCTAAGAACAGTTAGTTTATCCCAATACATTGAGCAGCTCACTCATCTGTGTTTGTGAACATTCATTATTCATCAGTTCATCATTAATGCAGGTGACTCACAGTTCACTTAACATGAGGAAAAGTCCGAAAACGATGGGATTGTTAGAATCACAAAGGCCCTTTTGTTCTGGGGATGTTTGAATTAGCTTCTTCAGGGTCCATTGAATTACTCAGTAATTGTGAAAGCCGCTATATGAGATTGTTTATGTGCAATCAATTTTGAAGGGAAGGCGATGGGATAGCTTGGGTTTTCACTTCAGGTGTAATGATGCACAGTGTGTTGTGTTCTGTTGCAAGGTATAGCATAAAGGATTGTTAATAATGGTTAATGTGTTGAAGTTTCTGAATTTTTAAAACGTTTTATTTTAAAATAATTCCAGACTCAGAAGAAATTATAAAAAATATATATAAGCAGGTTCCATGGATCTCTTCTCTTACCCTTGCTTTCTCCAGTACTGATGTCTAGTATAAATGTGGAACCCTATAAAACCAGGAAACTGATCCTGGTACGATCTATAGAACTGACCTAGATTTCACCAGTTACACATGTACTGTTTGTGTGTGTGTAATTGTATGCAATTGTATCATATGTGTAGCTCATGTAACTACCATTCACAATCAAGATGCAGAACTATGCCATCATCACAAGACTGCATCATGCTAAGCTTTCACAGCCATGCCTGCATTCTAGAAATCTCTCCTCCCACTTCCTAACTCTCATTTGTTCTCCATCTCTATAATCTTGTGATTTTGAAAGTATTATATAAATAGAATCATATAGTGTTGACGTTTTGAGATTGACTTTTACCACTCAGCATAATTCCCTTGAGGTCTATATTAGTCAGGATTCTTCAGAGAAACAGAACTAATAGGTTATATAGAGAGATGTAGAAGGAGATTTATCATGAAGGACTGGTTCATATAATTATGTAAGCTGAAAAGTCCTACAATCTGTGATCTGCAAATGGGAGGCCAGAAAACTGATGGTATAGCTCCATTGAAACCCATGGTCCAAGAACCACAGAAGCCAATGGTGTAGGCCCAAGTCTGAGTCTGCCTGCAGGCCTGAAAACCGGGGAATGGGTGATGTAAGTCCCAGTCCAAGTCTGAAGGCCTAAGAACTGGAACTGCCAATGACTGAGGGCAAAGCGAGGATGGATGTTTCAGCTCAAGCAGAGAGAGAGCAAATTCACCCCTCCTCCACCTTTTTATTCTATTCAGGCTCTCAATGGATTTGATAATGCCCGTCAACATTGGCGAGAATGGGTATTCTTTCCTCAGTCTACGTTTCAAATGCTAATCTGTTGTGGACATATCCTCACATATCCAGAAATAATGTTTTACCAGCTATATGGGCATTGCTTAGCCCAGTCAGGTTGATACGTTAAATTAACCATCACAAGTCCACCCCTGTCAGCTTGGCATTCATATGCATCTCCTTAAACCAGGCTTAATTTCCAAATAAAGAAAATAACAAGGTCATCATTCTGCCTAACAGGATTCAACTATCCTGCATACAACTACAAATGCACTAATCTCTTTCCCAGAAGAGGAGGCAAAAATCCTTTAGTAATGTTTACTCTTCTCCTGACATCTCATCATTTAAATACTACAATGTAAAATTAACAGTACTTAAGTACTGATATAAAGTGAATATATATGAATATATTTGATGTTACATGATAAGAGAATAAGAGAGGAAAGAAAACAAAGGTATTTGCTTAATGTATCTATCTACACACACACACACACACACACACACACACACAAATATAGTCATAACAAAATAAGGAGGAGACACTCATGACAATTACCGTCCTCATTTTTGTGACTGGTTACAAGGCCATAGCTGGTTTTTATGATCACATTTTTCTACTACCCATTCAGTATTCTCTTTGCCTTTAGCGAGCACCTCAGTGGTCATAGTTCTTTACTTGTTGGGGTGACCCAAACCTTTATTCCTGAAGGGTCTGGGCCGTTAGCATTCCTGCCTGGATTAGGTTGTTCTAGTTTCCATTGACCTTAATCATAAGGCATGGTAATACTAAGAGATGCCCTAAGGGATTGCCTTTATTCCAGACATACTCTTCTTTACCTCCATTGTGGATCAGTAGTCCAATTTTCCCTTGGTAGTGAAGATAAATCACCCCAGACCACACCATAGTCCCCTTCTTGGCCTTTTGACTCAGTCACATCAAGAACCCAAAGTGACCAGGTAGAAGTCTTAGCTTCCAGGTCAAGGAATCACTGTTGTATCTCCTAAAGAAAACATTCCTCCCTCTGGACCTGAACACTTGCATGCAGAATATTAAGTCTTGAGAACAGGAAGCAAGCATTTTGCTAGTGGATCACTAGAGGTAATCACGAGGGAGACCACTTCCATTTTTACTTGTTAATTCCTGGACCATTGCATCCTGGCTATGGAAAAAAGAGTATTGTATGCTGGATACTGATTCAGAGCATACACTGCCTTCTGGGGAGCCTTATCCTAGCTCGGCAAGATTTCGTCACCTAGATGATGCTGTATGTAGCTAACTCTTCACAAGGCCATTCCACAGTTCTATCATTCTATAATGTTTCCCACCATTCTAAAGCCAAATGCTTTAGCTTCATGGTAGGACCAGTGAATCCCATAAGCATGAGCCAATTGCCACACTTCTTTGGCTGTGAACTAAATTCCTTGGTCAGAAGCAATGCTGTGTGGAATACCATGACAGTAAATAAGACATTCTGTAAGTCCACAGAGGGTAGTTTTGGTAGAAGGGAAGGTAAATCCATATTCACAGTAAGTGTCTATTCCAGTGAGAATAAAAACAATGCCTCCTTCATGATAGAAATGGTCCAATGTAATCAATCTGCAACTAGGAGTGGCTGAACTCCTCAGAAAATCATCCCATATCAGGAGCTCAGGGTTGGTCCTCGCTTGTGCACAATTTAGCTTGTGCTAAATTGAGCCCTCAGCAGTGACCGTAGCCAGCTCAGCTTTAGTGAATGGAAGTCCATGTTGCTGAGCCTATGAATAACTTTGCCACCAGAACCACTGTGTTTATGAGCCCATGGGGCAATGACTGGGGTGGCCGTCTGTCAGTGCTGTCAGCTACATACAACTGTATCATCTATTATTGCTAAGGATAGTCATCTACAGTGGCACAGGACACTGGAACTCATTCCTCCTACCTAGCTGTAATTTTGTATTCTTTAACAAATTTCTCCCTTTTCCTCTCCTCCCCTTTCCTTTCCTTCCCCAGCCTATATCCTTGTTCTACTTTTTACTTCTATGAGATCAACTTTTTTGAGCTTCCACATATGAGTGAGACCAGGCAGTGTTTAATTTTCTCTTTCTGTTGTTGGACAACAGATTATCCTATATGTTGATTGATATATAGTTGATTCTATATATTGGCTATTGTGAATAGTTCTGCAATAAACAAGGAGGCACCAATGTCTCTTCACTACAATGATTTCCTTTCCTTTGGACAAATTCCAAGTAGTGGGATTGCTGGATAATATGATAGTTCTACTTACAGTTTTTTGAGGAACTTCCACACAATTTTCCCTAATGGCTGTACTAGTTTACGTTCCCACCAACAGTGTAAAAGAGTTCCTTTTTCCCTGCATCCTTGCCAACATTTGTAATGTTTTTTTCTTTTCGATAATGAATAAATCAAGTTACAAAAAAACCTAGAAGTAATTTAATAATCAAATTAAATTAAATTAAATTATTTCTGGGTTTTCTATTTTGTTCCATTGGTCTATGTGTCTGTTTTTATGCCAATATCATGCTCTTTTGATGACTATAGCTTTGTAGTAGGTTTTGAAATCAGATCGTGTGGCACTTCTAGCTTTGTTCTTTTTGCCCGAGATTGCTTTGGTTATACAGGGTCTTTTGTGTTTCCATGAAAAGTTTAGAATTTTTTCTCTATTTCTGTGAGAAAATGTCCTTAGAATTGTGATGGGGGTTGTACTGATTCTGTAGATCATTTTGGGTACTAGGAATATTTTAACAATATTAGTACTTCTAATCCATGAACACAGGTTATTTTTCTAATTATTCGTGTCTTCTTCAATTTCTCTCTCTCTCTCTCTCTCTCTTTTTTTCTTGAGACAGGGTCTTGCTCTGTCACTGAGGCTGGAGTGTAGTGGTGCACAATCTCGGCTCACTGCAACCTCCACCTTCTAGATTCAAGTGATTCTCCTGCCTCAGCCTCCCAAATGGCTGGAATTACAGGCACCCATCACCATGCCTGCCTAATTTTTGAATTTTTAGTAGAGATGAGGTTTTGCCATATTGGTCAGGCTGGTCTTGAGCTCCTGACCTCAAGTGATCCACCTGCCTTGTCCTCCCAAAGTGCTAGGATTACAGGCGTGAGCCACTGAACCCAGCCATCTTTTTCAATTTCTTTAATCAGTGTTTTATAGTTTTCAGTATACAGATCTTTTAGCACCTTGTTTAAACTTATTCCTAAGTATTTTATTTAATGTTTTTGTAGCTTTGTCTGGTAGTCCCTGAAATAACTGATTTTCAAAATATTACATAAATGGAATCATGTAGTAGTAGACCTTTTGAGATCAATTATCACCTAGCATAATTCCCTTGAGATACGTCGAAGTTGTTGTGTATATCAATAGTTCATTGTTGAAGTATTACTGAAAAGTATTCCATTGTATGGATGTACCACGGTTTGTCTAACCATTCATAAGTTGACAAAGTTAGAAATTCTCCCAATTTTGGACTATAATGAATAAAGCTGCTATGACCATTCATGTAAAGTTTTTTTGTGAATGTAGTTTTTAATTTTTCTCTGGGATGAATGCTCAAAAGTGCAATTGCTGGGCTACATGGCAAGTGCATTTTTAGTTTTAGAGAAAACTATCAAACTATTCTTCAAAGTGGCTATACCATTTTACATTTTCACCAACAATGTTGAGTGGCCCAGTTTCTGTGCATCATTGCCAACTTTTGATGTTAATATAATTTTCACTTTAGCCATTCTCAGAGGTGTGTTGTGATATTGCCACTGTAGTTTTAATTTTCTCTTGATGATTAGTGATGTTGAATATCTCTTTGTGTGCTTATTTATCATCTACCTAATTCATTTTCAATGAAACAACTATTCATGTCTAAGCTCTTTTTTTTATTGAATTTTTTCTTCATGTTGAGATTTGAGAGTTTCTTGTAGAGATACAGATTCAAGATATAGGTTCCTTTGTTAGTTATGTGGTTTGCAAATATATTCTTCCACACTGTCATTTGTTTTTTAATCTTCTTAACAGATCTTTCACAGAACAGACATTTTTAGTTTTGATGAAGTGTAGTTGATTTTTTCCTGTGGATTATACTTTTTTGTGTCAAATCTAAGAACTCTTTACCTAACCCTAGGTCCCAGACATTTTCTTCCATGATTTTTTTTTCTAAATATTCTATAATTTTACATTTAAGTCCACATTCCATTAGGGATACATTTTTGTATGAGGTGTAAAGTGTAGGTTGAACTTATTACTATTTTTGCTTATGAACATACAATTGTGTGAATGTTTTTTAAAAAGAAAGGACAGTAGTCAGTTGTGCCATTCATGATATTCCATTACTTGTGTTTTCATAAACTGTCTTGAATGGGGCACAGGGAGATGACATGGAGCTACAGCTATGGTATCTATTCATGTACCCACCTATCAATCAAATTTTGTGTCAGCATAGAAGAAGGTCTTTGAACAAGCAGCCACAGGCCACATAAACCTGCAGACATATTTGTCCCACACAGTGTTCTTAAAAAATATCTTGAGCCAACTTAAAACAAATGTGAAGATTTAATATGCAAATGTAGATCTACAAATTCTTTGTAAAAATCAGAAGATTCAGTGATAGCAGCCCCACATTCCTACCTGGTGTCCACGTCCTTGCATGGAGCTGCTTGCTTCTTTAAATGAGACATGCTCTCTCAAGCTCACAACGGTCTCCACCAATCCTTGCTGACACCCCAACACTGAGGGCCCTTGTCAGTGTCACCTGTCCTTATTATTTTCCTTGCATTATTGCTTTAGTTGTCCAATGCTTGTTCCTATGTGGTACTCTCATCATTCCCCTTAAATCTCTATATTTATGACCTTCTTAGGTTTCTCTTCTTGGCCTGTGGTTCTTCCTTTTCTTCCATTGCTCCTCTCTTTCTCTCCTTTGCTCTGCCTTTCTCAGATTATTAGTTTAAGCTCATTGATTACTGATTGGTAGGGAAGTATCACCTGAGAGTGGCCTGTCACTGGGTTTTCCTAGGCCCTGTGACATCCTGAATCGACAGGACTTCCAGCTATCTCGAAGGCTTAGCGTGCAGCATGCCGTTTGCGAGTGGTGGGGTTCCAACACGGAAGTGGTGGTAGGGTGCAGAGAATGCCCACTAGGTCTGTGATTTTGAATAACCTGTCATGCTTTAGTCCTTAAGTGCCCGCCTTTCTGAGTTGGGCCTCTGAGCTCAGTCCTAAAATATAAGTGGTGGCATCTGAACTATAATTATTCTAAGTCACACTTAAAGTCATTTAAAAAAAAAGTTGGCTTTTGACTAAGGATGACTCATGGCATCTGGAGCGTGAAGGCCAAGAAAGAGCAATGCCAAAGGGTGGGAGGGTTCAAAAGCTTCTGGGAAAACCTAGGTCAGGGAACATCGGACTTGGACTCCAAGGCCTTTTTCTCTTAAACCCCACAAATCATTTTTGATCTGAGAAAAAACAATGATAACATGATAACCATCTTGAGCACAAGATGGCAGTCTTACTTCTGCTTCACTGCCTTTGGCTGTTTGGAAAGAAGTGATAGGAAACAGATCGGAAACAAAACTGCTTGTGTTGCTGAGAAATATTGAAAAATAAACAGTAATCAAGAGGAGTGATGAGGGAAGAAAAGAGATGGAAAAATACATGCAAGTGTTTTTGAGTTTTGTTTGCTTTGTTTAGAATTTGGCTGTACTCAGTCTTGAGTCTCTGTGCTAAATACATGTAGGCTGGAGTCTCACGTGTGTGTTTAGGCTCTGATATAGATAGAGCAAAGACCCTAGCAAGCACAGGGCATGCAGAAGGAAATTGAGACACTATATGTTCTAGAGGGGAGGCAGGCAATGGGTCCAGGTCCTTGGATGGAGCAAGTCTTGGTCTAGGCTATGATGACGTCTTTGATGACCTCTTTATAGTATTTCTTATGAAACTAATAAAATGGGAAACTTTTTTTTTATACAAAGACCTATGCCATACTCTAGCAAGCATATAGACAAAGTTCAACTCATAGGTAGATATTAAAAAGAAGAGTGACAGAGACTCTTGCTCTCTCTTTCTCTCTCTTTTTCTTTGGTAGCCACTGAAAACCAGCTACACTGGAACACTCTCTTTTCTGCAAAGAAAAATATCGTATCCCAGGATGAAAAGAAGGATGAAGAGGAAAGGCTAACTTAACAAGAAGCTCTTCAGCATTCTCTAATTAGACACCTAACGTAGTCTACGCAGTGCAGACATAATTTGGTCCTTATGGTCAGTCCAAAAATTGTGTCAAAAACACCAAAGAAAAGGAAGCTAGAAGACTGCTGCTGCTCCTGGGGTAAGGTGAGATCACTCTGTGTCTTTCCACTTCTCCTGATGGCCAGCTACAGGGCAGTCCCTTTTATAGGTACAGAGGTAGCAACTCAGCTGGCTGTCATTCCTTCTTCCATCCTAAAAAGCATGGGTTATAGTGACACTTTCAATCCTTGTTGAAGTGATATTAAGCCTTCATTGTATGACTTTTCTTCACTTACAAAATGAGGTTAATAAAGGTAATACAACCCCATTTGGGAGAAGACATCCTTCACATGGAGAAAATTTCAGAGTTGGGCACAGTGGCTCACACCTGTAATCCTAGCACTTTGGGAGGCCAAGGTGGATGTATCACTTGGGGTCAAGAGTTCAAGACTAGCCTAGCCAACATGGTAAAGCTGCATATAATAAAATTACTAGCACATGCTTGTAGTCTCAGCTACTTCAAAGGTTGAGGCCGGAGGATCCCTTGCACCTGGGAGGCGGAGGTTGCTGTGAGCCGAGATCCCACCAGTGCACTCCAGCCTTGGTGACAGAGTGAGACTCCATCCAAAAAAAAAAAAAAAAAAAAGAAAGCTTCAGACTTGAAGTTGCAGACATTCAAAGACAATATCTAGTTAGTCACCCAAGAGCCTAGTGAGCTAGAAGTTTGATAACATTTCCCTTAAATGTAGAGTTGCAGGCACAGAAAGGCAAATTGGTGACCCAACACCATACTATGCCTTTGTTCTGTAAACAACCTTGTGATTTTTTTTTGAATGGTATTTATTCATTTATTTATAGAACAAAATCCAAAAGACACTGGAGATTTAGAACCAGAGGCAGTGGCTGATAATTTTTGAGAACTTTGGGCTTGTGAGACCACTGGCAGTGCTCCCAGGATGTCCCCTCCCAATTCAAAATATACTGAGTGATACATTTTTTTTCAAATTTAGGTTAAAAATAATCGATTTTTTAAAGTTGTGTTTTGAGGATCTGATACTACTCTTTGAAGATTGTTAAAAATATTCTGGACTACTGAAAACACAGAATTAGCTATAGGAGCAGCTCCTGCCCTCAGAAGTTGAATTATATTTGGGGACAGATTTTTCTCTTCTATGTGTGTCACATGAGAGGCTAAGAGGAAATAGGAGGTGGGAGGCTTCTCTCATTTCCAGTACCTTCTCCTTAATGCATAAGAAATCCTTCCTCATGCACAGAAAATGTCTCCCAGGTGGTAGAGAAGGTTTACTGAAACTTTTAAAGAGCAGTAGGGGGAAGGCCAAAGGTGCAGTTTCTGTATTTGCAAAGAAACAGGGCTTGCAGAATGTCTAGGGCTTCTAAACAGAGAAGAGGTATTTCTATTACAAGATATGAGGTCAGTCAACTGGTCACAAAGGGGTGTGTGTGTGTGTGTGTGTGTGTGTCTGAGAAAGAGAGAGAATGCCACTCTGTCACCAGGCTGGAGTAGTATAGAGGTGTGATCTCGGCTCACTGCAACCTCCACCTCCCAGGCTCAAGAGATCCTCCCACCTCAGCCTCTTGAGTAGCAGGGACTGTAGGCAGGCACCACCACACCTGGCTATTTTTTTTTCAGAGATGGGGTTTTGCAATGTTGCTCTGGCTGGTCTGAAACACCTGGACTCAAGCAATCCACTCAACTCGGCCTCCTAAAGTGCTGGAATTACAGGCATGAGCCACCATGCCCTACTATACAAAGGTTCTTTAAGAAAGAGAGACCACTTAGGTGAAAAATAATAAAATATCAAAAAGTGGCTCCATTCAACAGGATAATTTGTTTTCTGTTGTTTCTTTGCTAGGATGACTTCAGAAGTGCAATTCTAATATGGATTTTGTCTTCCTAAGGCTTTCAATTAATCATATTTAGGATAAAACAGAAGTTTATCTAAAGCCAAGGGAGAGGGTTGCTAGTAGAGGGAAGGAGGAACAGCAGAAGGAGACATCTACACATGAAAATACTTGGAAGAGCTCCAGGGCCTGTGAGATGCAGGTCTTGGCAGGAATTACCAAACATCCTTCAGACATGCTGCTGCGTTGCTGAGTGTGGACTGGCCGCAGGGCCTACTGATCAAAGCAAAAGGAAGCCATGAAAAAACCATCACCATGTATTCTTAGAGTCTAATCTGGGGGCAAGAGGCCAGCATGCACAGTTGGTGCTGATTTCCTTGGGCAGATAGAGGAAAGGTGTAGGCGTGGCCACCATTTGAACAGCATGTGGTTCCTCCCACACTCCCACACACCATGCTGTTTCCGGTCTCCTTGCATTTTACTCATGCCATCCTCCTGGTTACTTCTTTGGGATATTAAGTGCATTCTTTAGGACTCAGACTCAGCTCAAGGGTCAGTGCATCCATGAAACCTTACCTGGATCCCAGAGGGAGCTCTGTCTTCCTCCTTTGTCTCCTATACGTCCCAGTACGTGCTTCCGGACTTACCCATGTCCACTGAAATGACCTTGCATGTATCTTTCCACAGGATTTCAAATTCTTAGAATATAGGAATGACGTCTTCTTCCTACTTATATTTCCAGTGTTAACAATGTCTGTCAACTGACTTGAAGATAACTAAAAGTCTCATAGCTAAGGGTTGCCCCCAACATACAAATACTTCCCTGGAATCATTGTGTGGGCACTGACACTGGTAGCTTTCCACTGGCTAGTAGATGCTTCTGATTATAAGGTAGCTCAGAAGCCTTCAGAAAGTTCTAAGACTGTATAAAACATTTCCTTCATAACCAATAACTAACTATGTATTACTGTTCATGTAATTCCAGAAGTCATCCTTTTGATAGAGAGCAATTACTTTATTGATTGAAGGTTAACTAATTATGTAATAAAGGTAAGGATCTGCATAGAGAAGTGTAAGAGACATGGAGAAGATTCTGTGGCAGTACAAATAAGGTTGCTACGCCACGTCTCTCTCGTAAATTCCTAGAATGTCAGAGGCAAAGGTGACCATTGAGGTTATTTAGTTCTTCGTTGTTCTGGTTATTTGTTGCTGTGTAGCAAACTACCCCAAACTCAGTGGCTTACAACAACCATTTTACTGAGCCTCACAGTTCTGTAGGTCAGAAGTTCAGGCAGGATCAGTTGATTCTTTCTTTCCAGGTCATTTCAATGTACGTCACTCAGTGGTATTTGGATGGGTAGATGGGCTGTGCTGAGGGACCCAGCCGACTTCATTCACACATGTGGTGTCTAGATAGGGATGTCTAGAAGGCTAGGCTCAGCAGAGTCTGTCGACTTATGAGCTGTCCAGCATGATAGCCTCAAGGTGGTCGGACTTCTTACCTGCTGGTTCAGGGTTCCAAGAGTGAGTGTCTTAGTGCACAAGGCAGAAGCCGCACTGTTTTTTTTTAATTACCTGGCCTCAGAAGTCACATAGTAACACCTTTACTACTTTATATTGGCTGAGGCAGTCACAAGCCTGCCCACATTCAAGTGGAGTGGACATAGAGTCCATTTCTCAATGGGAGTGATGACAAAGAATTAGCAGGCATATTTTGAAGCTGCCATACTCATTTTATTGACAGGAAGACTTGAGCCTTAGGACGTGAAAATGATTTGCCCAGAAAAGCCACAAAAACTACAAAGTGGCATAGTACTGACTAAAACTTGTGCTTCATGATTTCCACAGCAAAGGTGAGACTATTGCCAGAATGGTCCCTTTGGTACGACGGAGGCTAGAGCTATGTTTCAAGTGCAAGAATGCTCACTCTTTTATGTTTTTCTTTTTGCTAAAAGAGAAAGAAGGCTTCAGCTAAAGCTACAAGAAAGAACAAATATAAGCAAGTTATGTGCCCTATAAATTATTTTTAAGAATAACAGCCAAAACTAGGAGCCGTCCTTAGAAGTAAAAAGCCAGCAGAGTTTGCTATTCATAATGCTATGTATATATTCATTAATACAGTTCGGTGTAAAAGAATGAGTTTGGACTTAGCTGTAGTGAGCAATGTAGCAGAATGACCTTGTATCTTGCCCCAAGGACAGCAACGGAAGATATCAGGTGTCACCTTTGAGTTGTCCATTAAATGTTGCTTAACCCAAAGGTGATGCAGTCAGGAAAAATCTAGTCTGTCTTACTGAATTTGAAGTTCTAGTTAGGAAACTATGGTTTAATTAATGAATTAACTAAAGCCATTAATTGTCTCATAGCCCCAATGTCCATTCTCCCTTTCTTCTTCCCCTTTTCTTTCTTTCTTTTCTTTTTTTTTTTTTTTGAGATGAAGTTTCACTCTTGTTGCCCAGGTTGGAGTGCAGTGGCATGATCTTGGCTCACTGCAGCCTCTGTGTCCCGAGTTCAAGAGATTCTCCTGCCTCAGCCTCCTGAGTAGCTGGGATTATAGGTGAGCACCACCACACCCAGCTATTTTTTTGTATTTTTAGTAGAGATGGGGTTTCACCATATTGGCCAGGCTGGTCTCGAACTCCTGACCTCAGGTATTCCAACAGCCTTGGTCTCTCAAAGTGCTACCTCTTCTTTTGAATAATAGAATTCCCCAATTCAAATTTCTCAGAACACTTGTTCACACCCAGTTAGCAACTGTATTTCCCAACCTTCTTTGAAGTAAAGGTGTGGCCATTTGCCTGAGTTTTTACCAGAGAATGTAAGTGGTTTTGATGTATTCAGCTTCCACATCATTTTCTCAGAAGGAAGTTATTTCTTTCCATTTTCTCTCCTCTTTCCTTTCTGGAGACTGGGAAGTCCACTTTGACCACGTAGGTGAGGACAAACCCTTAGAAAATGAGAGAGGAATAAGATAGCTGGAGCCTGGAACGACATCTAGCAGAGCCATGGGTCTTTCCTGGAATATGCATCTACTCTAAACTGTGATATGAGAAAGAGAAATTTCCTACTGATTTACAATCCTGTATTTGGGGCTGGAGAATCTCTTTATTGAAGCAGCTTAACCTTTACCTTGTTATGGAAATGGAAGAACTTAGGAATATAGGCTTCTGACACAGATGTTCTCCATTTCTTTCCATTGAAATCACAATTCTGGAAGTGAGAACATGAAAACAGGAGTGAACTATGTCCTTACTGAAACAAAGTACAGCACAAAGTTTGAGCATCAGAAAGAACATGTCCACTTGGAAGGGAGTGCCAGGCAACTGACTAAGACTGACTTTGTCCCGTTGGTCCTCTTCACTTCAGTCACTGATGATAGCATTGCCTTGGCCTCAATAAAATGTCACTCAGATATTACAGGGGTGCCTGGGACTTGGTGGGTGGTGAGGGCAGGGACACTTATGACAGACCAAGACTGATCGGGCTGTAGTGCTGCAGATTAAACTGTCTAAATATGAGATGCTTAAGAAGACATTTATGCATTCTAGACTTCAAGAGACAGATCACATATTTTTTGAGGAAAAGTAGATAAAAACCTTTGACTGAATGACTCTAGAAAATATTATTGATTTGAGAGAGAAAGGAAGCTCTACATAATATCCTGACAGCTCAGGCATGAATGATCCCCATGAGGAAGAAATGAGACTCCACTTAACTGCATTGTAGATTTCGGTGTGGAAGAAGCTGGAAGGTGGAATATGTGGCCAACTTTTGAATACAATAAAGCATCACAAAACTGTGACAACAGTGGCAGAAGGACTGAAGTACAGAATGCATGAAAGTGTTGTGAAATAAAAAAAAAAAAAAGAGCAACAAAAAAAGACTATTCGGGCTGGGTGTGGTGGCTCACACCTGTAATCCCAGCACTTTGGGAGACCAAGGCCGATGGATCACCTGAGGTCAGGAGCTCGAGACCAGCCTGGCCAACATGGTGAAACCCAATCTGTACTAAAAATACAAAAAGTTAGCCAGGCCTGATGGCGTGCACCTGTAATCCCAGCTACTCGGGAGACTGAGGCAGGAGAATCACTTGAACCTAGGAGGTAGAGGTTGCAGTGAGCTGAAATTGTGCCATTGCACTCCAGCCTGGGTGACAAGAGTGAAACTCTGTCTCAAAAAAAGAAAAGTAAAAAAAAGACGAGTTGAACCAGGCTTAGAGTAAGAGGGATGAAGTGACAAGACCAGAGCTTGGGCAGATGGTGAGACATTAACAGATAATAAAGACAAAGCAGTATTTTCTACCTCTTATTGCATGTTCTTTTCTGGTGAGGAGAAGAATTTTTCCATTAGAAATGGTAGAGATAATGTGGTTAACAGAAGTTGATGTCTTAGTTGAGTGAGACCACGTAAGAGATATCATAAGCTTATTAAGACAGTTGCAAAGATGATAAAAGTTATTACTAGGTTTGCTTATATAACTAAGGAACAACTGTCAGAAATACTTGTAGAAAGATGGCACATGGAAGAAAGGAAGAGAATTTGTCTCAATCTTCCAAGAGTGAGCAAATTTGGGATCCAGAATGCACCTAAATTACTGTTAACTCTGTTCTCTCAGACCGCCTCCACTTGCCTAGCCTACTCTTTCTCTTTCTGGGCCACTTGTCCAATATTCCCCCATCAGTGGACAGGGCGTGGGTGCAAAATAAGCCAGATGGATTATGGCTGGGTTCCACAGGCCTCAACTATGAAGGGGAATTCCTATCCAAGACAACCCAGTACACTGGATCCTGAAAAGGCAGTTGAGATAAATCATTTGGAGAAGCTGATATTAGAGAAACAAGGTATAAGGATCAAAAGGAACCAAAGGAAGACATGGAGTTATAGGTTTAAAAGGCTGAAATATGGGTGGTAGATTGACATCGGGTTAGAATGAGAACAGGTCTGAAGTTGGCACAAAAGATAACTTCAGAATGATTGCAAGCAAAGCAAAAAAAAAACAAACCATGAATGGACAATACCAGCTGGATCTTTATGTAATTAGGTGTGTGTTGCACAGGTGGCTCAGTCTAAGGGTTAAGAAAGACCTAATTATAGAATTCAGTTTGATGGATTCTTAGCTGGTTAAACAGTCACATTCTATGTAAGGATGAATTAATTAGTTAAGAAATAAATGTCAGCATAGGCAATGTCTTTAGTTGAGTGTCTGGACCTGTCATGTTAAATATTCTTTATCACTGACTTAAATAGAAGCATGAAAGGCAAACATATTAGATCTGCAGGCAATATATATTTATATATATATGGGAGGAACAGTTAAAATGTTGTATGGCAGACTTGGAGAAAGGATTCCATTTTCTCCACTTTGCCCCTAAGAGGTTAAAACTAGCACAGTGGAGGAGCATTATTGGAGAGGCAGATTTAGGCTTACCATAAGATAGAACTTTCTTGTAATTAATGGTTTACAAAGATGAGATTAACTTTAATTCAAACAATGTACTGAGCTCCATATGACATACTGTGCTAGGTATAATGACAAGAACATCATAGCCCTCAAGGAGATGATGGTAGTTGTGGCTAACTTCAGTAATAATCTGTGAAGTGCTTATTTCTAATATCCTGATTAAGGAAAGTTGCTGGAAGTGTTCAAGCAGGGACTAAGAATTGTATCTCCTTGAACAGGAGATTCCTGCAAATGGTTGAATCATTGTGTTCAGCCAGTTGGTTTCAAACCTGACCGTGAACCACAATAAGAAAGACATTTACAACAAAATCCAGTACAACTATAATAAAGTTTCATGAAGCAACGTCGCCTTTACACCTTTCCTGTTTTCTATTCTAGTATTGTCTAGTCTATTCCATTAGAAATATCTTAATAACAACCCACTACATTGACTTATTTCTGGGTTGCAATCCCAGTTGGAAGAACATTTTGAAGTAGGAGGTGGAACTTGGCTCCAGAGGTAAGGATTCAAACTCCAGGCCGGATTGAGTACTAGCTGAAGCAGGGAAGAGGCCAAAGTGCCTCTCCATAAGACACACCCACTAGTGCCATGTCAGTGTACCATTGTTTTGTCAAAACCCAGAATTACCACCCATTTCCATGGCAAATACCTGAAAACCCAGAAGTTACCACTCCTTTTTTTAGAAATGTCTACATAATCTGCCCTTTAATTTGCATGTAATTACAGTGGGTATAAATATTATTGCAGACCTGCCCCTGAGCTGTTACTCTCTACACGATGCCTTTGAGATAACCCTGCTTTGCAGGAGCAGTAACATTGCCACCTCAAAAGAGCTGTTTCCTTTTACCATCAACTGTTCTTGAATTCTTTCCTGAGTGAAGGCAAGAAACCTTCTGGGCTAATTCCTAATTTGGGGCTTGCCTGACCTGCAACAATTTTGTCAATTACCTGCAGAGATCTGATATAATATGTTTGTGGGTCTTTAACTACATGGCGCCATGTAGTTAAAAAGTGCATGGCCATAAAACTGTTCTTTGCATGAATTGTGATTGTCAGTTGGGTTAGAACTAGGAAGACTGTCACAATAAATATGGGCAGAGTAGCACTGAAACATCATAGTATAATTGTTTATTGAAGCATAAGTAAATTTCTTCATAACAACATAAGTTCTTTTGTGATGTGGCACTGTAATAGACTTCCCAGTCTGCAGAAAGAAAAGAGGAAAAGAAATGGAAAAAAATAACTTTCTTTTAAAGAAATAATGTGGAAGTTGTACACATCACTTCCACTTAAATTCTCTGGTAAAAACCTAGTCAGATGGCCACACCTTTTACTTCAAAAAAAGTTGGGAAATATAGTTGTTGACTGGGTGTGACTAAGTGTTCTGAGAAATTTGAAATGGGGAGTTCTATTACTTAAAAGAAGAACTTTTTAAACTTTAAGAGAAGAACGGGAGAATGGACACTGGGACTGTGGGATAATTAACAGCATTAAGTAATTAAATTAATTAATTAAGTCGTAGTAGTTAAACCTTGACAAAGCAGGCCAGCATGGGAGCAGGTCTGGGTATTGATCTAGACTACAGACATGAACTAGGAAAATAATCCAGAGCCGGCCCTGAAACCTCATCAGATCCATGACCCACAGCTGAGATTTAAGGATCGACCAGATGCCCATGACTCCAGTTTTCTGAGGCTCTGTTGAATTTTCTCCATATGCTCTTCCTTTTAGGTGTTCGTAAAAAACTTTACAAGTCATTGTTGACTTAGTATGTGCTGTGTATGACTAAAAGTACAAAGTGGAAGATTTGGATGCAGAGAAGAAAGGAAGTGGGATGAAACGTTGGGTATGGCTGTGGTTCAGGGTGACCAGGTAGCATACAGTTTACAGACCATGTAGGCAGAGGTGGGGAAAAGTGAGACCTTTACTCAGACCTGGAGGATGTTGGGTAGAAAACAGTAGGAAACTGTATAAACTTCGAAAGAGGATGTTGAAGTGAGAGGGAGCAAGTGTGGTGCTACTCATGAATATCAGCCTTTGGTTCCATGTGACCTGTGTTGAGTCCTCTATCCTCAAATACTCACTCTTTTATGGTTGCCATGGCACTTGAAATTCCTTTGAATTACATCTTTTTCCCAGTGTCTTCTACTAAAATCCAGACATTCTTGGGAAAATGAAATGTCTGGTGATAGACATTATTTGGATTGTAAATATCCTTGTAGATTCAGGTCCTTTCACTGACGGGAGGGACTCTAATAATAGGGTAACACTGGATCTGAAGGGGAAGAGGCAACACAAACAGGAGAATCAGACAAGGTGTGGGTAAGGGGGCTGTGAGTTCCAAAGAAGCACGCATAAGTTTCCTGGGCTTTTCCCCTCTTACTCCAAAAGACCTCTCTTTTTCCTCTAGGTTACTAATGTGATTTGGTGGAAATACTTCTCTGCTTTTCTCCATAGACAAGCAAACAAAACATATTCACAAATACTGTCTTTTTTTGTAGGCTCAGACTACATAGTGTCATGTAGGATGCATTATTACTGTATTGTGGATATGCCTCCAAGTCAATCTGTATAAAACTCATTTTTAATTAGGCACGTACTAGTGTAAAGAATAGATGCACAGACATGTATTCACTTAATGATGGGTATGCATTCTGAGAAAAACGTCAGGTGGTTTTGTTGTTGTGTGAACGTCACAGAGTACACTTACACAAACCTAGATGGTAAAGTCTCCTACACACCGCAACTATATGTTATGGCCTATTGTTTCCAGGCTACAAACCTGTACACTATGTTGCTGTACTAAACATAATAAGTAATTATATACTGAATATAATAAGTAATCATAACACAATGGTAAGTACATATCTAAGCTTAGAAAAGGTACAGTAAAATAGAGTAAAAAACAGTAAAAACTAACACCTGCGTTAGCCTCAGTCTACAGAATGTCGGGATCATCAATATCATTGTCTTCCACTGCACATCTTGTCCCACTGGAAAATCTTCAGGGGCAGTAACATTCATGGAGCTGTCATCTCTGATGATAACAATGCTTTCTGCTGGAAAACCTTCTGAATGACCTGATTGAGGCTGTTTTACAATTGACTTCTTTTTTTAATAAGTAGAAGGAGTACACTATAAAATAACAATAAAAGCCAAAGTATAGTAAATACATACACTGGTAATAGAATCATTTATTATCATTATCAATGATTATAGATGTACTATGCATAATTTTACATACTATACTTTTATACAAATGGCAGTGCCGTAAGTTTGTTTACATCAGTGTTAGCACAAACGCTGGTTTAAATCCTTTGCACTACAATATTATAATGGTTACAATGTCACTAGGAGGTAGAAAATTTTCAGCTCCATTATAATCATATGGGCCCACCATGGTATATACAGTCTGCTGTTGATGGAAACATCACAGTGGGACACGTCACTGTATGACAATTTATTGAATTGTTCCACTATTAATGGACATTCAGGTTATATTTTAGTTCAAGTCCACTGTGTCTTCTATTTATTAAATTATGGTTTCCCCAAACTTTTTCAAAATGTAAAAGAAATTACACAGTAGATACCTCTAAAACTAGAACATTACAGAATCTGAGTATATTTAAAAATCTCCAAACTTTATCATAGCATCCTAAAATTGGAGGTTCTAATGGAACTCCAGCAGGATGAGAAGTTGATGATTGGAGGATCTAGGTCAGCAATTCTTTTTTGCTTTTTAAAACAAGTTTATGGAGGTATAATTGCTAATAAGCTAAACATTTAAGAATGCAAGTTGATCAGATTGAAACCATCACCACAATCAAGATTATGAATCCATCCATCATCCTAAAGTTTCCTTGTGCCTCTTGTCATTGCTTCCTCTGGCTCCTCCCTGCCCACTTCTCTATTTCCTCCCTAGCAATCACTGACTTACTTTTCTTGAGTTTTATGAAAATGGGATCATACATTATGTACTCCTTTTTATTTTATTTTATTTGAGATAGAGTCTCACTCTGTCACCCAGGCTGGAGTGCAGTGGCTCGATCTTGGTCACTGCAACCTCTGCCTCCCAGGTTCCAGCAATTCTCCTGCCTCATCCTCCTGATTAGCTGGGACTACAGGTGCATGCCACTATGCCCAGCTAATTTTTTGTATTTTTAGTAGAGACGGGGTTTCATCATGTTAGCCAAGATGGTCTCTATCTCTTGATCTACCCACCTTGGCATCCTGAAGTGCTGGGATTACAGGCATCAGCCACTGTACTCCTTGTTATCTGACAATTTTACTTAGCATAACTATTTTGAGATTCATCCATATATCTGCAAGTTTGGCTTATTACTTTTCATTGCTGAGTAGCATTCCATTGCATGAGTATGCCACAATTTGTGTATTTATTCACCTGTCAATGATTATTGGATCATTATGGTTTTTACCTATTAAAATAAGGCTGCTATGAACACTCACAGTCAAGTCTTTGTATAAATATATGCTTTTCTTTCTTTTAGGTAAGTGTATAGAAGTAGAATGGGTGGATCACCTGGTAAGTATATGTTTAACTTTTCAAAAAACTTCTAATTTCCCAAAGTGGCCATAAAATTTTACCCTCCCAGGAGCAGTGTATGAGAGTTCCAGTTGCTCCACATTCTGGTCAACACTAGGTATGATCAGTTTTTAAAAATTTTAGCTATTTCAATTAGTGCGTAGCTATCTCATTGAGGCTTTAATTTGCATTCCATCAATGACTAATCATGTTGAGCATTTTTTCATGTGCTTACATGCCAACTGCATATTTTCTTTGGTAAAGTATATGTTCAACACATTTACACAATTTTAAAATGGTTTTGTATTATTATTGAGTTTTGGGAGTTCTTTATGTACTCTGATATGTCTTTATCAAATATATGATTTGCAAATATTTCCTCTATTGTGTGGCATTTTTTTCATTCTATTAGTGGTATCTGTTGAAAAGCAGAAATTGTTAATTTTTATAAAATCCAGTGTATCTTTTTCCATTTATGGACTGTGCTTTATTTCTAAATATTTTTGATTGGTTACTGTAATTGGTAGTTTTAAAAAATTAATTCATGATTGTGGCTAGTATATAGAAATATATTTGATTTGTAAATAATTATCTTGTATCATGCAACCTTGATAATTCATTTATTAGTATGAGTAGCTTTTTCATAGATTCTATTGAATCTTCTATACAGAAGTCAATGTTGTATGTTTTAGAAAAGAGTCTAATTCTTCTTTTCCAATCTGAATGCCTTTTATTTCTCTTTTTATTTGATTTATTGTACTAACTAAAGTCTCCAATGCAATGTTGAGTAGAAATGGTGAAAGTGGATTTCCGTGTCTTATAAGTGCTTTTTGGAAAAGCATTCCCCTACCCCTGCTACACTTTCTAGATTCTGGTAACCCTCATTCTACTCTCTGCCTCCATCAGATCAACTTGCATTTATGAGACAAACTCCACTTACTCATGATGTTTTTGGACGTGTGATGTATTGTTGAAATCAATTTACTGAACTTTTGCTTAGAATGTTAGCACTGACATTCATAGGAAGTGTTTTTTTTTTCTTGTAATGTTTTTGTATATTAGTATCAAGGCAATGCTGGCCTCATAAAATGAGTTGGAAAGTATTTCTTCCTCTTCGTTTTTCTAGAAGAGTACGTTTAAATTGGTATTATTTTTTCTTAATTGTTTTGTAGAATTCACCAGTGAAGCCATCTGGGCATGAAGTTTTCTTTGTGGAAAGATTTTTAACCACACATTCAGTTTCTACAACAGATACAAGATTATTAGGCAATCTATTTCTTCTATGGTGAGTTTTGTTCACTTTGTATCTCTCATAGAATACGTTCATTTTGTTAAGTTGTCAAATTTATTTGCATAAAGTTGTTCACAATGTATCCATAGTATTTCTTTAAATATTCAGTGTTTTAATTGCTCTCATTACTGTTATTGGTACTTGTGTTTTCTCTCTTTTATTCCTGATCACTTGGACTAGCTGTTTTTATTGATCTTCACAAAGAGCCAGCTCTTGATTTCACTAATTTTCTCTATTGGTTTTATGTTTTCTACTTCATTATTTGCCACTCTGCTCTGTATTATTTCTTATTTTCTTACCTTGTGTTTAATTTGTTCTTTTTTCCTCTCTTATTTCTTAGGGTGGAAGCTGAGGTCACTGGTTGAAAATCTTTCTTCTTTCCTGACACAGGAATTTAGTGCTATAAAATTCCCTCTAAAAACTGGTTTAGTGGTATCACACAAACTCTGATACATAATGTTTTACATTTTCCTTTTGATTTTTTTTTAACCTCATTCCCTTTAATCTTTTCAGTGCTTCTTTCTCTGGTCTCAGGTAGCTTCATCATCTGCATGTGTCAATCAGCACTATACTGAATACTTGAGAGGAACCCTCTGCAGATGTTCATTATTCTTTCTATACAATACCCTTCTTCTTGCCACTCTGTCTTGTGAACTCTGCGCTCCTTGATTTCTCTTGAGCTATGTCTCCTCAACTTAGGTAGCTGTACTCTGCCTGGGTTCCTTCTCCCTGACCTTCATTGTCTGATATCCACTGTCTTAACTGTTGTTTAATATATTTTGTTCAGTTTGTTGGTTGTCTGATTGAGAGACTGGATCTGTTCCCTATTACTCCATTTTAGTCAGAAGTTGCTTATTGTTTTACAACTCAGCGTTGGATGTTAAAATCACTGTATTGAGTTATTACGTGCATTCAAAAGTTGAAATGGTGTAGAAGACAAAAGAATATATTAGTGTATTCTATGTACTAAGGGTAAATAAGTTTTGTGTTGTGAAGTTTTTTTTTTTAATTTTGCATATGTCTTTGTGTATGTGTTCAACGGGTTGTGATATAAAAGGTATTTCTTCTTGTGGATCATGGTTAAAAGAGTTTGAGAAACATTGCTGTAGGTACATCACGGTTCAGTACAGGTAGGAGCCTGTAACACTTAGTTTCTATCCCTGTATTGAAGGGATCTGGAAAAAAATCATCTCTATATTGTCCATCTGAAAAATGTTCGTCATCTCTTACAAAGTCATGATCTGAGAATCCCTGAAGTGATCTCTGGGACATAGCCTGTAGGTCTTAAAATCAGGGTAGGCCCACAATTCCATCAGTTAAGAGGTAGCTACTGATTGCCAATGCGTTCTAGACACTGTGCATGGAGGTGTTCAGTTACCAGCATGAATGAGTGGGAGGCCCTCCCTGGCCCAGTGCTGAAGCATATCCGCTACCAAATGAGACAGGAAGTAAGGCAGGGTTTTAAGCAGTGCAATGAGCACTTGGAGCACAAGAAAGAATTGAAATTGTGAAGGTGAGAAGGAGCGTGTCAGGGAGAATTATTCAGGCTCTTGCAGAATTACAGGTTAAGAAAGTGAGAGCTCAACTTTATTCACCAAACATACGCATATATTTTAACACCTACTATGTCCTTGAGAGATATCAATGAACAAAATAGATAAAAATCTCTGCCTTCATGGAGTGTACATTCTACTGGGAGAAATGTAAAACATATATATAATAAGTATCTGTTCAAAGGACAAACTGCTATGTTTGAAATAGTAGAGCAGAGGTAGGGGGATTAGAACCAAAAATCCAAATTTTAAGTGGGAGATGATCAGTGGAATATATTTAGAATCCAACTATAATAGTAGCGTATATTTACTCTAATAGGAATTCTACAAAAATTCCAACATAATCAGAATCTCCTGGTGTACAAACCACCCTAAGACTGTCTATTCTCCATACCGCATGAAACCACCAGGGTGCAAATGGACCATTTCTTAGAAAAATGGGATGAGAGTACGGGAGTGTGAGAGAGATGTGAGTGATTGTCACACACTCCTTTCCCAGTGGTCCTCAGGGGCTTCTCCACTTAAAGGGCACTGACAAGACAGGTGGAGTTTTACGTGGGTCCGAGACCAGGTCATTTTTTCCCTCGGCTTCCCTTCCTTGGCACATCCTCAAGTAGCAGAGACTAGAGGCCTTGCTGAGGAATAAACTTCAGCCTGGCTGTTCAGCACTCAACGTGTGTTACAGCTGAGTGACAGTGGTGAGACAGACCTGCTGGCCTTGCCTTCCGGACGGACCAGCAGCAAGATTTTTGGGTGCTGCCCAAGAAGTCCCGCTGTTACACTCAGCGACCAGGATCTGTACCAAAAAAAGCCCCACTGGATGTTTTACGTTTCCTTCGTAATATTTAAGTCTTGGCCTAGATCCGAGGATTCATTCTAACGTTCTGTTTCTGGGTCCTTTCCATCCCCAGCCTCTGCAGGTAGATCAGTGACTATTACTATATTTTGAACGAGACTGCAACCCATTGCTTTCTCTCGAGCGGAGGATTGCCCGCCTTTTTCCCCTGACAGGAACCCGGCGAGGCCAGGGGAGCAGCGCACCGGCCGCGCAGCGACGCGCAGGCGTCGGGTGCCGCTGGTTGCGCATCTGGCGCCAGAGCGCGCCCCCAGCGCTGTGCCCGCCGCGACCGTGTCCGTGGGCTGGTGCTTCGGAGCGTGCCGGGCGCTCTCTCCCCGCGCGGGGGCACCAGAGCCCTCAGAAGTGTCAGGCACTGCGGTGCATTTTCCCAGTTCTCTTTTAAATGACTGCGGAAAAACAGTCTCCGAGCCGCAAAAGAGAAGACGGATTCTCAGACAAGGCTTGTGAATGCCCCGCAGCCATCATTTAACTGCGCCCGCAGAACAGTTACGGTTTGTCACCCGACCCTCTCGGACCGCGTAATTTGTCCCTAGTGAGACCCCGAGGCTCTGCCCGCACCTGGCTTCTTCGTAGCTGGATGCATATCGTGCTCCGGGCAGCGGGGGCGCAGGGCACGCGTTCGCGCACACCCGCACACACATGAACACGCGCAAGGTACGGCAGGGGAGCAAGGGCTTGGGATGTCCTGCGTGGGGGTGGGCATCGCGGGGAGTGAAGCTAGGATCTGGGAATGGCTGCATCCCCTCACGTTCAAGGATGAGAGAAAATGACGCGGCGACATACATCGGACAGGCCAGGGTGGCCACCGAGCATTTAGAATACGCATTAGGCGCGCTCCCTTCCCCTCACATGTCTCTATTTCCCGGGCGTGTGACCGCAGAAAACGGCAGGAAAAAGACCCACTTAGAGAGCTAGAATTGTGTTTCGAGACTCCATTCCCTCGGCAAAAGCACCAACAGGAAGCCCCTCCAAAACCACGGATCCTCAAATAGGTGGCCCGGAATGGGGGCGGTGATCCTTGGTTACCAATGCAGAACACGTTTTGGTGTTTACAACATTTATTTATTTTTAGGATAGCTCGCCCTCCCTTTTAGGCAGGGTGGGGAAGGAGAACGCGGGGAGGGAGAGGGGAGGGAGGATTCCTATAATGAGAATCAGCGCATTTTTCAGAGCTGAACCAAGCCCGGTTTCCATTTCAAAAAGGGCGACAGCCTCTACCGCGATTGTAGAAGAGACTGTGGTGTGAACTAGGGACCGGGAGGCGTCGAGCGGAGGAACGCTTCATCGTAGAGGTACCTGGATGTAAATGCACACACACACACATATACACAGGCACGCGCGCGCGTGTCTACACGGCCAGGATGTGTGCGTGTATGCGCGCGTGTGTGAACTCCCACATGCTGCTGCTGTCTGCTTCTGGCCAGTGGCACCGATGCCTCCCTCCTCCCTTCTCGCCCCCAGATTCCCCTCCCCTCCCTGGTGCTTTTGTCTGGAGGGTGTTATGGGTTTGTGTGTGTATGAGCGTGTGTGTGTTTTTGGATTTCAGACTAATTTTCTGGAGTTTCTGCCCCTGCTCTGCGTCAGCCCTCACGTCACTTCGCCAGCAGTAGCAGAGGCGGCGGCGGCGGCTCCCGGAATTGGGTTGGAGCAGGAGCCTCGCTCGCTCCTTCGCTCGCGCTCTACGCGCTCAGTCCCCGGCGGCAGCAGGAGCCTGGAGCCAGGCGCCGCCGGCGGGCGTGAGGCGCCGGAGCCTGGGTGAGCAGCGCGGATAGTGCCCACGGTCGCCTCGGCCCTCACTGTCTCCCCCTGGGGCGGCCTCGGCTGCTCCCCAGGTGGGACGTGCCGCGCCACCTGCCCGCGCCCCCGGCACCCAGCGGCCGTGGCGGATTCTGCAGCATCATTCGGGGTCCCAGTCGCGGAGCCAAAGCAGCCGGCAGTCTCCGCATCCCCCCTTAAAGGGTCCTTCGCCCGGCCTGTACCATGGAATCCTGCCTTGGGGACCCTTTCCCTACCTCCCCTCCCTTGGCCTCAGGCTCGAAGAGAGAGTGGGCACACTGGTGGCTCCAGCGGCGTCAGTGCCATCGCGGGGCAAGTTGATTCCTGGGCCGGAGCTGGACACTCATCCATCCACAGTCTCCGGGCTGGGGTCGGGGTGGGGATGACGAGAGCTTAGAGGGAGACTGCCCCAATTGGCGGTGTTGGGGGTCCTACGCCCAGTCTTACGCGTGTCTGTTTGTCCTCAGCCTCGAGGTGCTTACCGGACCCCCATTCGCGTCTAACAAGAAGCCTGCGCCCCTGAGAGTCCCGGGAGTGCCGCGGGTCTGTGCCCGGCGCGTCGGGCCATGCAGCGACGGCCGCGGCGGAGCTCCGAGCGGCGGTAGCGCCCCACTGTAAAGCGGTTCGCGATGCCCCGGCCACAGTGAACTGCCGCCCGCCCGAACACGCTCCGCTCCGGACCAGCTCAGCCTCGGATACGCTGGACTCCGCGCGCCGGCAACAAGCACCGAGGAGTCAAGGGAGCGGCAAGCTCGGGGAAGGCCTCCCCGCACGGGTCGGGGAAACCCATCGGTGCAGCTGGAGGACACGTACTTGGGCTGGCGCTGGCTGCTAGGGATGTCGTCCTGGATAAGGTGGCATGGACCCGCCATGGCGCGGCTCTGGGGTTTCTGCTGGCTGGTCGTGGGCTTCTGGAGGGCAGCTTTCGCCTGTCCCACGTCCTGCAAATGCAGTGCCTCTCGGATCTGGTGCAGCGACCCTTCTCCTGGCATCGTGGCATTTCCGAGGTTGGAGCCTAACAGTGCAGACTCTGAGAACATCACCGAAATGTGAGTTCCTGGAGCTTTTCCTCCTTTCTCTCCTTGCCCCTAGGGCCTGGGTTGGCCAGGTGGTAGGTCCTGGAAGTGAGTGCTGTCCCAAGAGTGGGGACAAATCAGAGACAAGAGATGCAGGGTAGGGCCATCTGTCAGTTACCTGTCTGTTTCACTGGCTTGGGACTGCTAGTGCAGGGAGAAGTGTGACACTTCAGAATAAGTTTTAAATATATATGTATATACATATGCCAATTATATATATATTCGTGGGAAGGAACTCACTATGCTTTTTATATTTCAAAGCTCTGCTGGGTGTGCTTTAGGCTTTCCATATGCACTAACTTAGTTTTGGACATTTTTGTTTCAAGAAGTGCTGTGTGTATGTTGTGTTAGAAGTTCCATTAACACTTACTAGAAAAGAGGTTAAAATAATTAACTTTCCCGAATCTGTCGAAAGAAGTGACAGTCTCTCCTTAACATCTTTTTTTGAGGTTTGAGTTAACCAATTTCCCTTTTCATTTTATATATCAGATTTTGCTTAGGAGATGGCATCCAGAGATGGCCTTGAAAATGATCTGTAAGAGGAGAAGTTCTGAGTGTTGAAATGCACTCGCTCAAAAGAAAAAAATGTGATTGTTGGAAGCCTAAAAGCCTGAGCTGATTTAATTTGGACTTGACTTCCCAGAGATATGATTTTGAGACCACTTGGATTATAACTCTTAATTGTCCATTGAATAATTTCTCTGGACTAGGTTGGAGATAAAGCAGTGGGTAGAACTCTGATGAATGCTGGCTTTAGATTGGACCCCTGTGTCCCTGGAAATGTTTGAGCTTGTCGTGGCTTGATGAAGAAACAGAACTGTGTATTTCTATTCTCCTTTTCTGATGCCTTGTAACAAATACGTTACCAAGCAAGAACTTACCAGTCCTTTCTCTAGCATTCCTGTGTCACCTCTATTGGAGTATTATGGTTATTATTTTTTCCTTAGTGATTCTGTCATTCCATACATCTCATTAACATGAGATTTTATTCATATGCATGGAAGATCGTAAGGCAAAGTTTTTCCCAGTTTTCCTTACTGTGTTTGACACTGAGATAGGCAGCTCTACAGTGGGGCTTGGGCTGTGGCCTTCCGGTTGTCAAGTGCGCATGCATTTTTCCTTCCACAGAAAACATACAACCATGTTTCTGCCAACGTAGTTGACCAAGATAACCTGTGTTTTAATGTAAGTAAGAGACCTTCCTAGTCTCTGTTGCCTGTTCTGCTGCTGATGCTTATGGTGTAAGGCTCAGGCAGGAGGAAATGACAGCAGAGCAGAGGGGAACCTGCAGGCCTAGCAGAGTTGAGATGTGTTGGGAGCAGTGAACTGTCAGGCTGAGTCCAGGGTGCTAGGATCTCAATCTTTCTGGCAAGGAGAGCAGAAGCCAGGACTGGAGAGCAAGGGTAGATAAGGCTCCAGCTGTGGTGGCTTATCTTGGGCTGGGCTGATTTTGGCTTACCAGTCTGGTCCAAAATCTGTGGCCTTTTGTCAGAATAGGGTTCAAGAGATGGGGTGTCAGTAGTTAGATGGAGGAGGCCATATGGAATTCAGAGTGCTTCTGACTGTTTTGAGATTGTGGGGCGTGCCTTATACAGTTAGATATTGTTGTCTGTATGTGTGGTGGTGGTTTTAAAATTCTGTTTTAGATATTAGATGCATATAATGAAGAAAGAAATAAGACAGGGCTGATCATTTTCACTTTGTTTTTCTCTTAGATAATTTTAAGGCCATGATCTAAGAAAAAGAAAATAGAACTATCTTTAGATCTAAAAAATGATTATTTCAGAACTTCCTGATCTTAGCTGCCTGATGTATATGAAATCAATTGATTTCAGCAGAGCTTTCTTATATCTGTCCTCACAATTGTTGTTGCTTCTTTTATATCTGATGGCAGGTTCCTATTTTAAGCTTTTTTGAAACAGACTTTTAAAATATACTAAGGCATTTGTCATAGTTATTCATTCAATCATGGCACTTCTAATTTCTGCTCTAATTTTCTTCCCTTTTGGTTTGAAAAAGGGATTTTTCAAATCAAAAGGGATTGTGGGAGTGGAGAGGTATATAGGGCTAAGTGTTGAGAACAGGGAATTAGGTTAGTAATATTAGTCAGGCTGGGTAGATGTGAGCCCTGAGAGAAAATATGTTTCTCTACTCTTCCTCAGCTTTTTGTGAGCCCAGCCACTTTGTGTTCCAGTGCCTTTATCTGTAACTAGTATCACAATACTTATTTGGAAAGTAGTCCATATAATTATTTTGAATTTTGCTTTTTTGACCTCAAAATGACATCAGTGGATACGCTTGTTTCACTCTCATCCTTATATGACACCATTTGTGTTCTTTTTCTTACATATTAATACTTTCTTGAACAGCTTTTAAATTCTTGGCCAGTGGATATCAGCTACAGTTGGAACCAAATTACACATATTTTAAAACTTTGTTATTAGACCCAGTGGTATTCCTAAAATAACCTGTTGTAAAATTCTGGTTTAATGGTATGTAGCTGAAGTTATGTGTTTCTTTTTTTTTTTTTAATAGAAATAATATAGTGAATAAACTGTGATTAACAACACACAACTTGTTATAACAACAGTTTATCATATCATGCAATAATGGTATATCTTTTAGCATTTCTTTTCTCTTTTCCTCCCCCCACCCCTTTTTTAAACATATTAAACCATGATGCCTTTAGGATTCTAAGAACACAAATAGCAAAACATTAAAAAATACGTACAGATTAACTAAGAGAGGATTTTTTTGTTTGTACATGCATACTTTAAGCTAATCTCACCTTTTGTCTTCAAGTCATTGAACCTATTTTATTAAAAATCTTCCCATCACAGTACCTATTTTACACTTTTTGCCCCTAATGTGACATAACTAGATCAGTATCTATCTATAGGTATGCATCACACCTGCTCAACGTCACACTGCTAAGTGGCAGCTCCTGTTATTTGGAAGTGATTATTCCACAGCAGGGTTAAAATGAATTTAAACACAGTACCAATGTCACATGCAATGAAATTCAAGAGTGAAGCCTGTTGTTGGAATTATGTAACTGGCCGTTTAAATCCCAGTTGTATTAAGTGCCAAAGTGCATTGCAAAGGACAAGTTCTGTTTCACCCAAGTGGTAAAAGGCACCGTCAAAAGAAGTCATGCATTTTTTTTTTAGCTGTGGTATAAAAATACATAACCTAAAATTTGCCATCTTACAGTTCAGTCGTGTTCTGTATATCCCTGTTATTGTGGAAGGGCATGCATTTTTGTGTTGCACATGCTTTATGAAGAGCAATAGGGATCTCTTTTTGAATTTCTTCAGTGGTATTCTCTGATTTGGGGGTCATATTTGTAGACAAGCCTCATGTTTTCCTTCTTAGTACAACCTAAATAGAATTTGAAGCTTCTCCTATCAGAGACTCTATGTGCAATTTATTGTTGGCCTGGTTAAGCAGCTGTAATGTTGTGCCATTAATACATTGATTTTGGTCCTCTTACTTTAATAAGCTTTGCCATTGCAATTAATCATACTTAAAAAAAATCCTGGCATTCACCAAGATTCAGTGAAAGGCATCAACTTTTATTACGCTGATATTTACCTCTCAGCCCCTCCATTGGGAGTTTTAGAACTTTGGATTGCGGCTTATATGCATTTAAGAGCCATGTATTTAAATTCAGAGTGTGGTTACATAAGCCACACTAGACTTGTTAATAAATAAGTCAGTCTAATTTACATCATTCATTATTTAATACAACTTGCAAGCTGGAGCTGAACACACGCTGTCTTCATAGTGTAGGTATTTACAGACATCAGCTTGGCACAACTGTGTAGTCTTTTTAGTTCCATACCTTCAATCTCTGCAGTATCGACACTTTCGTTACCCTTGGTAAAACAGTTTGAAAAGCCTCGTGACCCTTTGACCCTACTTTCTTCCACCTCCCTTTCCATCACCCGTTATTTACTACACAGGAAAATGGGTTTGATTTTTTTCTTCTCCGAAAAGTGATATTTCCTTATGGGAATTCAGAGCGCTGGAGTTAAGAGAAGAGCCTGGATTGTATGTTATTAGAAGCAAGTAATGGGAAGTTGAAGCAATGTGGTCACAGCTCCCTAGCGTAGACTTTAGGTCTGTTTAAGGTCTTTTACTGTTTCTATCCCATAAACCTCTGTTTGTGTCTGTTTCAATATTCCCTTATAAAGACATTTCTAAGCTGAAAAGTTGGCTGGACAGTTGAGAGTTGAGGTCTCTTTCTCCCTAGGAACATTCTGTATGATGTCTTTGACTATATCTAGGTCGTAGGAATATAAAACCTAGAGTTTTTGTTTAGCTGGGGAAGGGGAATTGAATTTCTTCATTTCTTTTCTCTTTTTCTCCCCCACCCTTTTTTTTTTTTTTTGCCTTGAGTATTAAGCAAGTGCCTCCAGTTTTAACTCATTGCTTATGTTGCCTGTTAGGGAAAGAAACATTGTCAAACCGTTATTGAATACCACAAACTGGCCTTATCCCTCTGGCTAACTTTACCACTTCTCTAGAGAGAGTCTTGTAGGTTCAAAAATATAGGGTAGAATGTGACATGAAAGACCTACCTGTTGGAACAATGCCAATTTTTAGTACCTCTTGATGCCTGTAATCAATGATAGGATTTGGGGGAGAGATTATTGAGGCATGGCAAAGTTTTTACTTGTTTGATGTGTGTGTGTGAGAGAGAGAAAAAGAGAGGGAAGAGAAAAAGCCCTGAATCTTGGATTATTTATAGTTGATCAATGATTTTCATAATCTACTTGGTTGAGCTATTTTAAAACAAATCCCACCCCCAGCCTCAAATGGCAAAGATCTGAGCTCCACCGTGGCCTGATAATTTTAGCTCACATTTGATTGCTGATCAATCTCCATTAAAAAAGCAAAGATCTCATATAACTGGGTGCCTTCTCACCACTTACTTTGATCCCTGGGGTGTCCAAAGGACAGGGAAGTTATAAATATTGATCTTGGAGATGGATGAGTGAATGTGCCCAACGTTATAAAAATCTTGCAAAGAAAAGTAATGTGTAGATACTAAGTTTTTTCTTTACGTGTTTCAAAAAAAAAAAAAAAAAAAAGCATATCGTGGAGAGGTGGAGTCAGGAGACCTGGAAGTGCATCCCAATGTCACCACTACCCTGTTACCTGATCTTGAAGCAGCCTTTTGATGTCTCTGGGCCTCAGCTTGTCACATGTAAAATGAGGGCTGTGGATTTGATGCTCAGACAAGTTTCTCCAGGCTCTGAAGTTCCCTGAAGACTCAGTCATGGAAAAAAGGCAGTGTATACATGAGCTGTGAAGGAAGGGGATGATGCAAGGTGCTCTGGGTCTGGCAGTGTGTGAATCTGAAGACCTTTGGTGTCAGAGTGTTCTGCGGAAATGTTTTCTGTGTCTGCTCTGAACTCCCTCAAATTATGTCTTTTTAAATGTGAGCTGCTAACAAGGCTGGTGGCATGTCAGTATTGGTCTAATGAGTCCAAGGTCACAGGGTCAGTGTTCAGATGGGTCACTTAGAATCAGAACCTCAGAAAGAGAAAGGGCCTTAGGAAGATCTGCTTCAACCTCTTTGAAAAAATCAAGGGCAGTGAAGAAAGTCGCCCAAGGCCAACTCATTAACAGCATTGTGGAAACTAGAAGCTCTTTCTCCTAGCATCCAAATGAATGCTGGGGGCCTTTGCTTTACGGTGTCTCCCTCTGCTCTGTGTTCTCAAATTGACCGCCTAATTCTGGCTCACCATTTTATTAGGTTGGTGCAAAAGTTATTGCAGTTTTTGCCGTTACTTTTGCACCAACCTAATAGAAGCACCATAAATGGAGAGACAAGTTTAACATGACTAAGTCTGTGCAAACTCATCTCTGTGAGAGACCAAGTTATTAAAAAGTGCATGAGCTACTGATCTGAAAGCAATCATCTTATCTTCATATAGGAAGAAATATGTTTTCTGTTTAACTTTGTGTGTGTGTGTGTGTGTTTTAAATTTGAAGTGTTCCTCTTCTTTAGTCAATTCATACACAAAAATTGAGCTGCAAAGAAAAGCCTTCATGAGTTGGCGGCGATGAGGTATGCTAACCTTGTGCCTGTTGGGCCATCTTTGCAGATTGGGGTTGGAGGAGGGGCAGAGCAGACAGAGTGAAATGAAGGCTGTTGTCCCTGGAGTCTTTGCCACAGTCAGGGGTGCTTATGAAAGTGGAGAAACTTACAGCCCTTTCGATGAAGTGTGTGTTAGCTCCTGTGAAAGACCTGTGGCCAGAGAGTACTTATTCTTCCCCGACTTCTTTTTTCCCCCTGACTTCTCAATGCCTCAAGATTGATGAGCAGTCTCAGTGGCTGAGCCAGTGAGCAAACTTCAGGTTTATTGGCTCCCATCCAAAATGCATCCAGCTACCATTTTATGTTTTGTTCGTGTTCTGCTCTGAGACTTTTCCAGGAAGAGCACACTTCTGAGACATAGTTTTTGTTGCATGAAGGGTTGCTCCCATGGGACCTGAAGGGCCTTTACAGAGATCCTTTTATTTAGGTTTACAACCTCACTCTGACAAAGGTGGGGAGGTTTTGGCAGCCTCTGAGGGGCTGTCAGGTTAATTAGTTTGCCTGGGCCCCTTGGTAAATCGGAGCATAATTAGGGATAAGATCCTATCTAATGTCTCACCGAAGGCTCTGTCTACTCCAAACTTGCTGCCCAAATTTCACCTCGAGAGCCCAGGCAATTCTAGGAGAGGTCTAGAGATTTAAATTCATGTTCATAGGTTAAACTTTATGCAGTGGGAAGGACGTGGACTGCGGCTTCATCTTCACCCTTCATCCTTTTTGCCTCCTTTTGTTCAGCTCCCAGGCAGTCCGATATTTATTGCTAAGAGATAAATGATTTGGGTGCCTTTGGTAATATGGCGTCTTCTTGTATAAAATAAAACTGTTAAGAATCACACACCATTTAGAGTTCCTTTTTATGTCAAATAAAGACATATTGCTACTTAGCACCTCATCCTTTCCTGTGATTGTCATGTCTCAAGAATTGTCTACACACACACACAGACACACACCATAATGTTGTATGTGTGTACCGTGTTTTTATCAATACATAAATCTATGTGTAAAGCTCTGCTATGTGTGATTTGTTTAACTTAATTATCTTGGGTTGTAAAATTTTCTGAATAATTGAGAATGTACTTCCCTAAACCACCATTTTAATTTTGTTTTTGTCATTCTGGATTTCTCTTGACCAGGATCTGGCTGGGCTGTCTTTTTTGAGTGAAGTACTCAAGCATAGTGCATTGACCCTGTCACCCAGCCTGGCCACTCGGAGACCCCTCATGTCTATCTTCTGATTCTTTGATCTGTTCTCAACATAAATGAACAATGTAGACGAAACTGAAAGGTGTTGGAATTTTGGTTTCAACCTCTACAATATAGTGCAATTTAAAAAGAGGATCTTCTCAATGCTAATCTTTGTAACAAGAGTTGTTTCTATTTCATGTGCCCCAGAATCCCTTGCTGTGAGATAGCAGAGGGGCCTATGCCTAAATTGTCTGACTCTTGCTCACTGTGGGGTGAGTGACCTCTCTTCTCTGAGTTTGGCTTATTCCTCTGTGTGATGCATGTGTAGGGGTGAACGGTGCCAGGCAAGAGAGTTTGACAACATTGCCCCTAGATTCCCTGATAAGGTGTGCCAAAAAACACACAACTACAGCGAAAAAAAAAAAAAAAAAAAAAAGTGTCTCTCTCTGAAAAAAAAAACAAAACCCCAAACCAGAACACTCTTTTTAGTTTGCTCCCAATTTTACTTCAAAACTCTGCTGCTACCACCTCAAACTCAAAGAATATTACAGATGATGTTGCTCCTTAGATATTTCTTGTGTGTGTCTGGTATTATGGTCTAAATGTTTGTATTCTCCTAAAGTTCATGTGTTGAAACTCAGTTGCCAGGGTAGTGGTGCTGAGAGGTGGAGCCTTTGGGAGTTGATGAGGACATAAAGGCAAAGTGGGATTAGTGCCTTTATAAAAGAGGCTCGAGAGAGCTTGTTTGTATTTTCTGCCATGTAGGACACACATAGAAGGTGCCATTTATGAGGAATGGGCCCTCACCAGCTATCAAGTCAGCCAGAGCCTTGATCTTAGACCTCGTAGCCTCCAAAACTATGAGCAATACATTTCTGTTGTCATAAATCACCCAGTCTAAGATATTTTATTATAGCAGCCCAAATGGACTAAGGTACATGGGTTTGGCCCTTTCTCTTTGCAACTCTTCAGCCTCCATCTGTTCGTGGTGGTGTTTCTTATCCCCTTCCCTTCTGTCCTCAAATCACAGACATACATGTGCAAGCAATCATTTGGCTGTAAAGCCCCTTTAATGGATTGTGAAGAAATCGTGGCTTGTGTACTTTTTTCTGGTGGATGACCTGTGGGCAGACCACCATTGTTTCAACTGAACCTGGCTTGATAAGGTTAATGCAATCAGAAAGGCGAGAAAGTATAGAAACCTGGCATAATTGAAAGGAGCCCTGCTCAGGGAGATAGGATTTGGGATACCCACTCTCTGACAGTATCAGGGTCTGAGATCTTGGTTGAGCCACTTGACCTCACCAGCCTGAGTGATTTCATCTTGAACCTGGAGGCTGGGACTCCCATGCCTGCTACTCCTTGAAAGACTCTGTGGTTCTGAATCAGTCAGCCATGGGCACTAGTGTTTCCTTTTCTGTTCTAGAATTCACCCTTGCCTCCACTCCATGGGCAAACCAGAGTCTGCTCCAGTTCTTCTGGTGGCTAAGCAGCAGAAACCTGACCTGTAGGTTTTCTTTAAATCCAGCTCTGCTGTTGAGGCCGGATGATTTTGCAGGTCACCAGTTTCCTGCCATCCTGGGTGGCAGCCTCTCCATGGTTTCCCTCTAATAGAAACAATTTTTTTCCCCCCTGGGTGTAGTGTTCAAGACTTTTTCAGCCCATTCCTGGCCCACTTCTGTGGATGAGGCTCTGGCAAGTTTTCTAACTGACCTCTTTGGTTAGTCTCGGTTTTCTGTGACCCCAAGAGCATAACCTTTCACGGACATTAAATCTTATTTTTCTGCTCATCAAGTTTCCTTTTCATCTTGGTGGAATAGTTCATCACATTCCTGATTGTCATGTGGGTGGGCTGCCATCTAACTCAAGCTTCATGGAAACATGAGTTCAGTGTCACTAGTGTTATTGAGGGCATGGGGATATCTAACAAATAGGGTACTCTGCAGAAGCTTATATCTACAGACAGATGCATACACAGGTAAACACTCCCAGTGTTGGGAGGCATTGATATGTAGATGGGATGCCAGTAATTCCCAATCCTTACCTCCTATGGTAGCAGTAATCCAACTGAGCTGCGTTATTCTTTTTCTGTCAAAATTGTTTTATATTCCTGGGGACATCTCCACTCATACTGCATTAAGGCAAGCTGCAACTTGTACCTGCAGTTGGTTACGATGGAAGGGCTAGAGCGCCTTTCAGCTGAAGTTAATCACTCAACCTCTTAGCTCATACTCAAGCTGATCTCTGTCAGCAACTTTCCCTTTCTCGCATACCTGTATTTTCTGTTTCTTTCTATTGTTCCACATTTTAAGATCAGAATTGAAGCAGATCCATGTTCCTCCCATCTTAGAAAAGCTTCCCTTTAGCGTGATTCTCTCCCTCTCCTTCCGCTCCTGACTGAAGTTCCTCTCCCTTCAAAGCCAGATCTTGGAAGAGTGATCTGTATTCATTGTGTCTATTTTCCTATCTCCTATACCCAGTCCCACTCCACTGTTTTTCAAATTCACTCCCCCACAGTCCCCAGAAACCTTCATGGGCCATATTTCTCGGTTCTTATCTTACTTGACTTCTTAGCAGAACTTGGCTTCATTTCTCACTTCCTACTCTTGAAATATCCCTTTCCTTTGGCCTTGGTGCCACCACACTTTTCCTTGTTTTCCCTCTAACTCTCTGTGTGCTACTTGCTTCCTTTACTTGTGGGTTCCCTTTTCTCTGCTCTGAAAAGCACACCTCAAAAGTTGGTGTCCCTTGGGATTCTGTCCTATGGCTGCTTCTCTTCCTGGGCTATTTCTGGGCTACATCACCCTCATCCATGACTTATGTTACCTTCTTTGTGCTAATGATGGCCTAATCTGTTTCCCCGTCAATTATCAGTGAAGACCTCTGAACTCACATAGTCAACACCCCTCTCAGATATAGGAGAGTGAGTCACACTTAGCATTTCTAAATAAATTTTTCATTGTTGCTCCAAACCCATTGCCAATGCTCCCTATTGTAATGGATGGCACCGTTGTCCACTCAGTAATGCAAGCCACAAACCTTGACTCCTTCTTCTCTTTAACCCCTAATTCATATATGATGTGTGTTCAACTAATTTTCCTAAGTATTTCTTAAATCTAGTTTTTAAAATCTCCACTGACACTTTTCAATCATTCTTTTAACAAATATTGATTGGGGTATTTTCTATGTTGGGCACTAGCTGAGTACAGGAAATATGGTGAGAAAAACTGCCCTGGTTTCTTCTTACCAGGATTGCAGTGTGCAGCGGGAGGTGGGGGAGGGAGGGAACAAATATCAAATAAATACTCAGATAAAAACAATGTAATTCATGCCAAGATCATCTTTTGCCTAAAATGCAGCAGTAACTTCCTATTTCGCATCCTCACCTCCAGTCTTGTCTTCTCTCTGCCCATAGGCCACACTGTAGCTGGTCTTTCTGAAATGCTGATCTTATCATGCCATTGCTTATAATTACCCTCTGGCTCCCCATGCCTCTTAAAATAATGCCTAAAGTTGTTTATTTTTGTTTTAGTTTTTAGAAAATAGAACAAGATTGTCACTCTATTTCTATAAAAAGAGGCACATAACTATTACATGGACCAGAATGCACACATCAGCATAACAGTCTTTTTCTACACCACCAGCTCTATAAAAAAGAACAAATTATAACTGGAAGCTTGCTTGGTGATCTTGGAATTAGAGCAAGGGCATTTAATTCTGCATTTAAAATGTTAGATGGCTCTAAGCTAAGCTTGCCTGAGGCATCCATCTCCATAATGGGAGCGCCTTCACAAAGGGAATGTAGAACTTGAAGTACTTTGGCCCAGACTGTGTCCCCTGGATGGACACTCCTTTTCCTCTCCTTCATTCACTGCCCAGTGCCAGTGCTGATTGATGGATCCTTTCTTTGGAAAGGTTAGTGCATTTAACGAAGGCTTCTCATGCCTGGGAGCTTTTCAAATTCTTTAAAGTGATTTTTCACATCTTATCTCTGAAATACATTAACTTTATTGTGTGGAATTTAGTTAGTAATTATATTTTTTAAGTAATATTTGAAAGTGATCAGAAATGCAGACAGCACGAAGGAGTGTACCTCCCACCATGTCCTCCCACCCTCTAAAATCCCTCAGTTTCCTTCTCCAATAACAACCACTGGATTTATTATGTGTCGACCTCCTTTTAGAAATTTTCTTCTTATATATATAGTACATACACAGGTCTTTTCTGTTTGTACACAAATGAGGGCATGCTATACCCACTCTTCTACATCTTGGTGGTTTTTCACTTAACAGTGTATCTTAAAAATATTTCTAGATAAACATATGTAACCAACCTTATTTTCTTCCCAGCTGCACAGAAATCCACTGGATGAACAGACTCTACTTAACCAACTTCTTATTGGACAACCCAGTGTACAAGTTCTTGTGTGTACCTTCTATTTGTGTCCTCACATGGCAGAAGGGACAAACAAGCTCTTTCTGGCCTCTTTTATAAGGGAATTAATCTCATCCCACTATAATGACAGAATCACCTCCAGAAGGCCCCACCTCCCAACATCACAAGCATATTTTTTTTTTTAATGACAAAGTTGTATTTAATTTAAAACATTCCAAAATGAGTTTAAGATTACAAAATAAATGCAGTCACTGGGGGAAGGAGTTATTTGTGCATCATGATACATTTAAGTTGGTAGCTACATTTTTGGCATAAAGGAAATGTAAAATTATTTGCAGAATAATAACCTGGGATTTACTCTTCTGCCTAAACATCAAACCGGGAAACTTTTAAGACAAAGGGTACGTCTTTTGTGCAAATATCTAAGTGGGAAAAATGGGGAAAACATGAAGGGCAAGTCCTTTGGGGATGACTTCCAATTAATGCAGAAGTCATTTGCTTTGGCAAGGTTGGGTGGGACTCTTGAAATTTCACACTCTTGTCCTGTTGGCAGAAACTAGCTTAAGTTAGTAAATCCTGAGTCAAAATGAAAAGTTGCTAAACACAAGCATAATTTTATCTACAGGAAATGTTCCTAAAATTGGAATTGCAGGAAAATTGCAAGATATTTGTGATGTGTGTGTATGTGTGTGTGTGTGTGTGTTTATTTTACTTTATGTTATGGGATCCATGTACAGAACATGCAGGTTTGTTACATAGGTATACATGTGCCATGGTGGTTTGCTGCACCTATCAACCTGTCATCTAGGTTTTAAGCTCCACGTGCATTGGGTATTTGTCTGAATGCTCTCTCTCCCCTTTTCCCTCATCCCCCGTCAGGTCCTGGTGTGTGATGTTCCTCTCCCTGTGTCCATATGTTCTCGTTGTTCAACTCCCACTTATGAGTGAGAACATGTAGGGTTTGATTTTCTGTTCCTGTGTTAGTTTGCTGAGGATGATGGCTTCCAGCTTCATCCACGTCCCTGGAAAGGACATTACCTCATTCTTTTTTATGGCTGCATAGTATCCCATGGTGTATATGTGCCACATTTTCTTTATCCAGTTTATCATTGATGGGCATTTGGGTTGTTTCCAAGTCTTTGCTATTGTAAAAAGTGTTGCAATAAACATATATGTGCATGTGTCTTTATAGTAGAATGATTTATAATCCTTTGGCTATATGCCTAGTAATGAGATTGCTGGGTCAAATGGTATTCCTGGATCTAGATTCTTCAGGAATCACCATGCTCTCTTCTACAATGGTTGAAATAATTTATACTCTCACCAATAGTGTAAAAGTGTTCCTATTTCTCCACAGCCTCACCAGCATCTATTGTTTCCTGACTTTTTAATAATCGCCATTCTGACTGGTGTGAGATGGTATCTCATTGTGGTTTTGATTTGCATTTCTTTAATGAAATGATGAGTGAGAGTGATGATGAGCTTTGGTTTATATGTTTGTTGGCCACATAAATGTCTTGTTTTGAGAAGTATATGTTCATATCTTTTGCCCACTTTTTGATGGGGTTGTTTTTTTTTTTTTCTTGTAAATTTGTTTAAGTTCCTTGTAGATTCTGGATACTAGACCTTTGTCAGATATGTAGATTGCAAACATTTTCTCCCGTTCTATAGGTTGCCTGTTCACTCTGATGATAGTTTCTTTTGCTGTGCAGAAGCTTTTTATTTTAAGTAGATCCCATTTGTCAATTTTGGCTTTTGTGGCAATTGCTTTTTGTGTTTTAGTCATGAAGTCTTTGCCTGTGTTTATGTCCCGAATGGTATTGCCTAGGTTTTCTTTTAGAGTTTTTA
>CAUYQU010035977.1:0-23702 GCA_963574635.1 Cheracebus regulus
ACAAAGAAACTTAGACTCCCACACAATAATAGTGGGAGACTTTAACATTACACCGTCAATATTAGACAGATCAACGAGATAGAAAATTAACAAGGCTATCCGAGACTTGAACTCAGACCTGGAACAACTAGACTTAACAAATATTTATAGAACTCTCCTCCCCAAATCCACAAAACATATATTTTTCTCAGTATTGCATTATACCTATTTTAAAAGTGACCACATAATTGGAAGTAAATCACTCCTCAGCAATTGCATAGCATTTCACAGGTTTAAATAAAATATTGGTTGGCTGCTTATTTGTTATTTTCATCCCCTATTCCTTCTTGTCTCCATTGTTAAGCACAATTATTGGCATAAAAGAAGTTTTTAATACCCATTTTTAGACTGCATTCTAGCCTGGGCAATAAAACAAGAATCCCATTCACTCTCCCTCTTTCTCTTCCTCTTTCTTTCTCTCTTTCATTTTTTTTTTTCTTTTGCTCTTTCTTTCTTTCTCCTTTTCTCTCTTTTTCTAAAATAAATAAATAAATAAAAATATGTATAGTAAAAAAACATTTTAAAACTCTGGCCAGACGTTTTTCAGACTCTAGGGAAACCTTGGGCCCAAACTCTCTGCTATGCTGCTCTCCCCTCTGCACAGCGCTTTCTGACAGCTGTCCCAGGAGTCTGCAGCCTGCACCTGTGGCCCAGGGCACCTACCAGGAGGACCAGGGAGCCGATCCCACTGAGGCATGGAGCACTTCTCTGCGAGATGGAATTAGGCCTCTCTCCACATCACAGTTGGCTCCTCTCGTACCCAACTTCCACCCATTCACTCTCAGCATATCTACTGAGCACTTCACGTTTGCCAGAAATGAAGGACGCAGCACCAGCAAGGCTGACCCAGTGCCTGTGCTCACATTGCCCAGGCCCAGCGCACCCAGAGGCTGACGCCTGCTCATTTTGGTTTTCTGTTTGTTGGTTGTCTCTACACGACTCCCTTGCACTTTCTGCCCCTCTGCCCAGTTTTCCCCAAAGCTGCTTTCTTCCTCTCATTCTCTGCTATCCTCTTCTTCCATTTCAGCTTGCACTCTCTAACAGCCTGTTGCCCACAGCTGTCCCTAGGCATGGATGCGGCCTCTCTCTGCCTTCAGACTAGACAGAGGCCTTGTCCTGACAAATCCATATAAAATGGCCAATCCTGCTCTGTGTGATGTGAATGCCCCACAGGTCGCCATTGCTCAAAAACTAATTTGGCAGCAGCTTGTATGTTCCAACTCCATTCTGATGTGTCACTGGCACACATTTTAATTAAAGATAAGCAGACCATGCTAAGTGGCAATCTACTGCGTCATTTTGCACTTTTCTGGGCATCTCTCCTTTCCTTCTCATTCCCTTCTTCAGCAGTGGTCGCTGCAAAGCTCCCCTTGAGAGGAGGCCCCATGATTATTCCATAGCCAGAGTCAGCTGCCGCCTGCCTGGGAAGAGTGCGCCCTGGATGTGTGTTTCAGCCCCAGGAAGAGGCTCTGTGTGATAGAAGTTGGGACTTCATTTAAAATCCAAACAGCATCATTGCCATGGAAGGAGGAGGCAGATTAAGCCTTTTTCAGGAAACTATTTTTCTAGACCAGATCTTCCCAGTTCGAGTGTCAAATTTGCAAATACTAAGGTAGTAGGGATCTGTCCGTGCCTTCTTGTATATGTCATGTGTTGTGCATATAGTTCACATTTTTCTATATTCTGGATACAAATCCTTTGTCCGGTATGTATTGTGCAGATAGTTTCTCATAGTCTGTGGCTTAATTTTCATTTTCTTAATGTCTTTTGAAGAGTAGATGTTTTTAATTAGGTTTTTAATAAAGTCTAATATATCAATTCTTTATTTTATAGATCATGATTTTGGTGTCCTATCTAGGAAAATCTTCAACCCAAAGTCATAAAGATTTTCTTCTAGAAGTTTAATAAGTTTTAGGTTTTACATTTAGGTCTTTGATCCATTTTGAGTTGAATTTCATATATAGTGTGAGGTATGGGTCAAGATCATTATTTGCATATGGATGTCCTATTGTTCCAGCGTCACTGGTGAAAAGACCATTCTTTGTCCATTGAGTTGCCTTCAGACCTTGTTGAAAAGTAATTGACATTTGTTTGAGCCTGTTTCTGTACTCGGTATTCTGTTCATTTGATCTATGTGTCTATCCTCTCACTAATACTCCCACATTGTCTTGATTACTGTGGCTTTGTAGTCAGTCTTAAAATCAACTTGCTCTTCTTTTTAAACATTGTTTTTAAATAATTCCAATTCCTTTTTTTTTTTCATATAAATTTTAGAATTAACTTGTATAGAATCTTCAAAAAACCTTGTTGGCTGGACATGGTGGCTCGTGCCTCCCAGGAGGCTGAGGTGGGAGGATCACTTGAGCCCAGGAGTTTGAGGCTGCAGTGAGTTATGATTTTACCATGGCATACCACTCCACTCCAGCCTGGTAACAAAGTGAGAACCTGTCTCTCAAAAACAAACCAACCAACCAACAAACAAAAAAACCATGTTGGAATGTTTTCATTGAAATTGCATTGAATCTATAGATCTATTAGGAGAGGATGATAGACATTTTACAATATTGAGCCTCTGCATCTATGAATATGGTATAGCTTACTCATTTATTTGTCTTTTTGATTTCTTTCATTTGTGTTTTGTAGTTTTCAGTACACAGACATAGTATTAGTTTACTTTACCCCTAAATATTTTATTTTTATACTATATCTTGATCTTGTATCCTGTGAATTTATTAAACTTACCTATTCTAGTAGTTTTTTTGAAAATTCTTTGAGACTTTCTATTTGGGCAATCATGTCATTGACAAACAGATGACAAATAGAGATAGTGGGGTTTTTTGTTTTCAGTTTATATACTTGTTACATCCTTTTCTTGTCTTATTGTACAATCCAAGACCCACACTATGATGATGAATAATAGAAGTGAGAGTGGACATTCTTGCCTTGTTCCCAATTTTAGGGAGAAATTATTTTGTCTTTGGCCATTAAGTATGGTCTTAACTATAGTTTTTTAGTAAATGCCCTTTATTGGGTTGAGGAATATCCCTTTTATTTGTAGTTTGCTGAGCGTTTTTATCAAGAATTGGTGTAAATTTTTGTCAAATCTTTTTCAACATCTATTGAGATGATTATAAACCTTTTTCTTCTAATGATATGGTAAATTATATTGATTGACTGCTGGTGCTGGATGTTAGCTTTCCATTCACAGACTAAATCCCACTTAGTTGTATTATATTACTCTTTTTTATGTAATGCTAGATTAAATTTGCTAATATTCTACTAAGAATTTTTGCATTTGTGTTTATGAGAGATATTGGTCTGTAGTTATAATGTCTTTGGTTTTTGGTATCAAGGAAAAACTGACTAATAAAATAAATATTCTTCCTCCTCTATTTTCTGAAAAAGTTTATGTAGCATTTGCATTCTGGTTTGTGTAGAATTAATACTATTGGGCCAAGCACGGTGGCTCATGCCTGTAATCCCAGCACTTTGGGAGACCGAGGTGGTCAGATCATCTGAGGTGGGGAGTTAAAGACCAGTCTGACCTATATGGAGAAACCCCATCTCTACTAAAAATTCAAAATTAGCCAGGTGTGGTGGTGCATGCCTGTAATCCCAGCGACTCAGGCGGCTGAGGCAGGAGAATTGCTTGAACTCAGGAGGTGGAGGTTAGAGTGAGCCAAGATTGCACCATTGCACTCCAGCCTGGGCAATAAGAGTGAAACTCTACCTAAAAATAATAATAATAATAATAATAAATGGTTCATTGTTTTGTCCATCCATTTATTTGTATACATGCATATATTCAGAAGCTCATTAAATTGTAAGTTTATTCAAGGTCAGAGAACTTCTCTCCCCCAGTTGCCTTCATCATAATGTCTACTCTCACTACTTGTGTTTGTGTGTGTGTTTGTGTGTGTTAAATATATGTAACATAAAGTTCACTATTTTGACCATCTTTAAGTGCAGTTTAGTAACATCAAGTACCTTCACATTAGTGTACAACCATCACCAGCATTCATCTCCGGAACTTTTTTATCACCCCAAACTGAAACTCTGTACTCATTAAAAACACTAACTCCTGATTTCCCCTTCCCCCTGCCCTGGAAGCCCCATTCCACTTTCTGTCTCTATGAATTTGACTAGGAACCTCAAAAAGTGGAGTCATACAATGTCCTTTTGTGTCTGTCTTATTTCACTTAGCATAATCTCCTCAAGCTTCGTCCAGGTTTTAGCATGTGTCAGAATTTTATTCCTTTTTAAGACTGAATAATATTTCATTGTATGTACAGTCATGCACTGCATAACAACATTTTGGTCAATGACAGACCACACATATGATGGTGGTCCCATAAGATTTTGATACCGTATTTTTACGGTGCCTTTTCTATGTTTAGATATGTGTGGATACACAAACACTTACAATTGCATTATAATTGCCTACAGTATTCAGTGCAGTCACATGCTATACAGGACTGTAGCCTAACTAGGTACGAGTAGGTGTTCTCCCTGATGTTACAAAACAACACATTGCTCAGAAGGTATCTCTGTTGTCAAGCAATGCATGGCTGTATATGCCACATTCTGTTTATCCATTCATCTGCTGATGAACAGCTGGGTTGCTTCAACCTTTTGGCGGTTGCGAATCACGCTGCTAAGAACGTTGGTGTACAAATATCTGTTCAGGTCCCTGCTTTCAGTTCTTTTCGTTATCTACTCAGAAGTGGAACTGGTGGATCTCTGTTTAATTTTTCGAGGAGCCAACATACCATTTTCCACTGGGGCTGCACCATGTTGTATTTCCACCAGCAATGTTCAAGACTTCCGGTCTCTCTACATTCTAGCCAACACTTATTTTATGTATTTATTTTTAAATGTATAATAGTGATTCTACTGAATGTGAAGTGGTATATCCTTGTGGTTATATCATAGTGCTTTGTGTAGGGTTTCGCAAATGGAGGCTTACTGGTTAAGATCAAGATGTACATTATATCTCTCAACTTACCAAATCTATCCATGGATCCAGAGTAAATTTCACCCTCAGTTTTCAGTGATGAAAGCACGGGATGAGCTTCAAGATCACTGAAGAAGGAGGCTTCCTGTATTCTTCAAACAGAGCCTCGGGCGGTGTGGCTAGAGGGGGCATTACAAGGTGGGTCAGGAGATCCCAGTTGTCATTGAATATCTGACACCAATGCTCAGGATGACAGAGTGTGAACTCCTCAGCTCTCTGGGACCCAGTAGGCTAGGTAGGCTAAGTAGATTGAATCAGGGCAGTGGTGCTGAACCCTGGCTACAGACTACAGTCACTCAAGGAGCACTGATTGATTGATTGATGGAGTCTTGCTCTGTCACCCGGGCTGGAGTGCAGTGGCGTGATCTCCACTCACTGCAGCCTCCACCTCTCGGGTTCAAGTGATTCTCATGCCTCAGTCTCCCAAGTAGCTGGGACTATAGGCACACACCACCATGTCTGGCTAATTTTTGTATTTTTTAGTAGAGGTGGGGTTTCACCATGCTGGCCAGTCTGGTCTGAAACTCCTGAATTCAAGTGATCCGCCCATCTCAGCCTCTCGAAATACTGGGATTATAGGCATGAGCCATTGTGCCCAGCCTGTTTATTTATTTATTTATTGAGACAGGGTCTTGCTCTGTCACCCGGGCTGGAGTGCAGTGGTGTGATTGTCTCACTGCAGTCTCAAACTCCTGGGCTCAAGGGATCCTCCCACCTCAGCCTCATGAGTAGCTGGAACTATGGGTGCACCACCACACTGGGCTAAATTTTAAAATTTTTTTGTAGAGACGGGGTCTCACTATGCTGCTCAGGTTGGTCTGGAACTCCTGAGCTCAAGTGATCCTCCTGCTTCAGCCTTCCAAAGTGCTAGGGTTACAGGTGTGAGCCTCCACACCCAGTGAGGAGCTTTTATAAATCCCCATTTTCAGGCCTCACCCTAGACAAATTACACCGGAATCTCCAGGAGTGGAGCCCAGGCCTCAGTATGCTCAAAGCTCTTGTTGGTTTCAGGGTGCGGCTGAGGGTGAGACCGTGGATGAGAGCCATGGCTCCCATACCTGCCTGGGCATGAAAATCACCCGAGCAGCTGATTTGAAAATACAGGCCTCCCAGCCCCTCCCCTGGAGGTTTTGGTTCAGTAGCTCTTGGAGGAAGGGGTGCCCGGAATCTGTGTTTTAGGCAAGCCTTCCAGATGATTCTCAACACCAATCAGAGTGGCCCTTCTCCAGCCTTAATAAGCCTACAAATCACTGAGGATCTTGTTAAAATGTGGACTCCAATCCAGTGCGTGGGCAGTGGGGCTTGCGATCTGCATCATTAATAAGCTCCAGGGAGGTGCCAAGCCATCTGATCCAGGGTGCCCACCTGAAGCAGGGATTAGAGGCCTCCCATAGCACCTTCCACATCCCCTCCTGAAGCATGCACCAAGCTGAAGTTCTGTCATCCCAGAGGCAGGTAGAGTGCCTTCCCCTGGCCAATCCAGGCACCCACTGCCCTCACCCACACCAGGAGGGTCTGCCCAGCACACTCTGTTTTGGGTATTCTTTGCTTTCACCATTCTCTCTTTCCTGTAATAAACAGCGGGGGAGTTGGGGGAAACAGCAGCTGGGGCCATGCACAGGGCAGTAGCTCTTAGCAGAGTGGCCTGGGCTGCCCCTGGACCCCCCACCTGGCTCTCGCACTCGGCACCATGAGCTGGGATAATCAGAAGCTTCCAGCACGGAGCAGGGCCCTCCGCAGCGAGCCTGTCCCCAGCAGCGTGCTTCAAGCACCCATCTGGTGTCCTTGTGCGTCTGATCCTGCCAGCCTTTCACAAGCCATTCCCTTGAATGACGACAAGTAGTCTTGATACGCTGGGTTAAAAATCTTTCAAATGGGGCTTGTTTATGAAGCAGCTTCAATTATATCAGGGATTTCCAAACCGGCTTTCTTTCTGCTGGTGTTGGCATCCAGAGCCGCCAACCGCAGTGACAGCCGTGTTTCAGCGTTGCTGTTGGGCCTCGCAGTACCGGGGGTGCGAGGGGGGCTGCATGTTCACAGCGTCAGGGATGAAAGCCACTGCAACACCTGCACCCCTTGTGTTTACACACTCCCCGATCTCACGTTTTACTTGGTGGCTGTTATTTTGCAGCACGTTGTGAATAGAAGTCATTATCGAGCACATGTGCAGGGAGGACGTGGGTTTTCATGGCTCCTGGCCCCTCCAGGCTGCTGGGGAAACAGTTGGACTTGCTTCCTTGAGGGGCAGCTGCAGCTTTCAGCAGGCCCCAGTGAGGGGCTTCCTGGCGACTGGGCAGAAGCAAACCTCAGCCAACAGCATGGGCAAAGGAGAAGAAAGGCCACGGGAGAAGCTGGCCTCGAAGGAGAGATTGTGGCTCAGGGACTCACAATTGTTTTAAGTTCACACGTTTTCTTTCTTTCTTTTTTTTCTTGAGACAGAGTCTCGCTTTGTCACCAGGGGCCAGGCTGGAGTGCAGTGGCGTGATATCGGCTTACGGCAACCTCCACGTCCCAGGTTCAAGCAATTCTCCTGCCTCAGCCTCCGGAGTAGCTGGGACTACAGGTGCGCGCCACCACGCCCAGCTAATTTTCGTATTTTAGTAGAGACGGGGTTTCGCTATGTTGGCCAGGATGGTCTCGATCTCTTCACCTCATGATCCGCCCACCTCGGCCTCCCAAAGTGCCGGGATTACAGGCATGAGCCACCACACCCGGCCAAGTCCACACATTTTCTAGAAGCAAGTGGCATTGGAAAGACCGGGCATATGATGTGTCCTTTGGGTAACAATTGCAGGAAACCCAGCTTAGGCAAGAGAAGAGATGTATATATTCACATCAGTGAAATGCCAAGGTTAGCTACAGGCACAGCTTGATCCAGGGCCCTAAACAATGTCTCTCGCCATCTTTCTTCTCTTGGGGTACACTGCATTCTCAGTTAGGCTCTCTGTTGCAGGCCCCAGGCAACTCTGGGAGCAGCCTCAGCAGAAATGAAGCTCATTTCCCTCCAGCAAGCCCTAGGGTGTCCTCTCGTAGACCTGGGTTGGATCAGCCTTGCCTCCTAAACAAATTCCTGTGGCCAGGAGGAGCCAGCACTCAGTTTGGTGACCTCTGGGCATCCCTCAGGCCCGGCCTTGCGGCCCTGGGGCAAATTAGTTCAGGAACGATAGTAATCCTGAAAGACATGATCCCGAATGCCATAATGCCAAATGTTAAAATCCCGAAAGGTCAAAAATCCCTAAAGTCTACAATTCTGAAACTCACAATGCTGAAAGATCAAAATCCCTAAAATATAATTCTGGAAAAAAAACTTGTTTAAGTTATTTAAAAGATGTTTGTTTACATTTTGAAAAGGGGATTTGAGATATTAAAAACACCACAGAACACTTTATAGGCCACTTTACACAATAAAATTGGCCATAATTTTATGAGTGCAAGCATAAACAGGTACACTAACCGTCACACAGGTATTGCAATTTTGAGCAGATGAACCATCTTCATAAAGAAATAGGTCAAAAATGAAATGTATAAATGCATACTACTATGGTTGGTAATTGTGGGAGCCCAGCTTTATAACTATGGTCATCTGAAATACCATGACAGACAAGCTAACTTGTTTTTTTTCAGAGATGGGGTCTCGCAGTGTTGCCCAGCCTGGCCTTGAACTCCTGGGCTCAAAGGATCCCCCCACCTCAGCACAACCTAAGTTTTTTGACAAGATTGACCAAAAAATCCAGGCAGGTCACCACCACATATGTAGTCATCCAGAGAGCTGAGCTCTCAAGAAACTTTATCCTTCTCAAATGCAGATACATAAAGAGGGCATCTTATCATTTACAGAGGAAGTTTTAAACTTTCCATGTATGTGTGCAATGCTCACATACAGCATTGTGATAAGCACTTTGATGAAGTCACATTTCTGATGTGCAAGGCAGCAGAGGCACAGCGTGTCCCAGCCCTCAGAGAGAGACTGGTTCACCTTCTCTATTGGTTCTCTCCAGAACCCTGGCTGATTACACAGTGCCCACCAACACTGAGGGCAGGGCAGGGCAGGACACGGCTTCCCCACCCACCTGCTCAGACTCAGCCCTCTCCTCTGGAGACATCAGCACAGACACACCCAAAAGAATGCTTTACCGTGTTGCTAGGTGCTCCCTCATCCAGTCAGGCTGACACATAAAATTAAGTCCACAAGTCCACCCATTACCAACTTGGCACCCATAGTCACCTCCTTAAACCATATTTGGTTTCCAAGACAATAACAAGGTAATGCTCGCACCTAACATGAGGCAACTAGCCCGCACACCACTGAAAACATGCTAATCACTCAGAATTCGGCTTTCAGGATTTCGACACCTGGAATTAATCTTTTGAAATTGTGAGTTTCAGGATTTTAGACATTAGAATTTAGACTTTAGGGATTTTGAGCTTTCAGGATTTCAGCATTTGGGATTATGACATTTGGGATGAGTCTTTCAGGATTATGATCCATACCCGGTAGTTCCAGCCAAGCCACAGGGATGCGAGGGGGTCACGGTGGCTCCCCAGAGGGAATCAGGAGAATGAAAATGTGTCTACAAGCCAAGGAGAACAGTGAGTGTGAGGACAGCATGTGGGATTGAGGGCAGCCCCAGCTCTGCCAAGGCCAGGTCCCTCATCTCCCTGTAAAACATGAGGTTTTGACTCAGATTCATAACCACGTTTAAGGACCAGCACCCCTCTGAGAATCTGATCCACCCACTCGACACCCAGGAGAGCACACATTCTCACATGTAATCAACAGTTTGTATCTAGTTTCCGGGGCTCATAGAAGCTGCGGGGTGCCTGGTTCAGAATCCCTGGCCCAGGTGTTCTCCAAGACAGTGGATTCCAGTGACCAGGGCCATGCTGGGTTCCCTCCAATACCGCTGACTCCGCAGTTCTGGGCAAGGGGCATAGGGATCCACCATCAAAGGCTCCCAGGGGATTCTGATGCAACTGGTCCCTGGGAATTACATGTCTAAGATCCCACCCACTCTAGGATTTTAGATCACTCTCAGCTCTACCAGTCAGATGTTTTTTTTTTTGGCAGGGATAGGGGAAAAAAAGCAAGCAGTAGGTAGTGACTTTAAATCGAATGCTAGGCCTGAGTGCCGTGGACTCATGTCTTCATTCCTTCCCAGGCATTTCCTGAGCACGCGCTGTTGTTGCTCTGGACAGAGCAGGTGATGCCTGTGCCCCAAAGGCTGGTCTGGGCCCCATGGGAACCAGTGTCTCATTGGACCTCCTGAAGTGTGGCCTCTTGGCAGCCTGCTCAACACATCTGGAGAATTCCAAGGATGGCAGTGGGGGGCTGCTTTTGCTCACGGACTTGGAGGAGGTAGTCCTGAAAAGAACTGAAAAGCCTTCCGTCCTAGGAGGGAAGGAGAGAAGTCTCATTTGTGTATTTTCCTCACGTAGAGCTGCTTCTGGCCTGAGTTTACTTTCTTGAAAGTGAAATGAATACAAGGCTTTGCGTGCACAGGGAGTGTTTGTTGTCACCGATGGTTTTTTTTTTGTTTTTTCTTTTTTTTATTGTTTTTTGTTTTTTTGAGCCAGAGTTTTGCTCTGTCGCCCAGGCTATAGTGCAGTGTTGCAGTCTCGGCTCACTGCAACCTCCATCTCCCAGGTTCAAGCAATTCTCCTTCCTCAGCCTCCCAAGTAGCTGGGATGACAGGGCCCACCACCATGCCCAGATAAATTTTGTATTTTTAGTGGAGACGGAGTTTCACCATGTTGGCCAGGCTGGTCTTGAACTCCTGACCTCAGGCGATCCACCCGCCTCGGCCTCCCAAAGTGCTGGGATTACAGGCGTGAGCCACCGCGACCAACCTGTCACTGATGTCTTTTTGTTGTCGCTGATGTTGTCACCAACTTTGGCCCCAGTGGAAACTGCACAGGCCAGTCATGGGACCCTGTCAATGTCGTCAGTGAGGAGACTGTATTAAATGTAGTCCCTAAATTCCGTTCGATGAGCTGGTAAACACTGGAGCTTCCTACTGTGCCCAACACACAGCCAGCACCTGACAAATATATGTATAAATGAATTAAAGGACAAACGAGCAAATTATAAGTGAGCCATGGAATATTCCAGAATTTATTTTCTAAAAATGAACCAAGATGGTTTAGTACTAGAAGACCTGGCTTCGCTCTGCCGGTGGGAGCTGCTGGGTCCTGGATCTTCTCAGCCCCACCTCTCCCAGCCGAAGCAGCTGTGCCTCTTGGCATTCCCTTTGTCCACACACAGTCCCAGGCAGGGCTTCGCAACCGTGCACTTGACATATGGGGCCAGATCATTCTTTGCGGTGGGTGCTGTCCTGTACGGTGTAAGGTGCTTTCCAGCATCACTGTCCAGCTGGGAAAACGAAAAATGTCCCCAGATATTTTGCCAGATAGTTTCTGGGGGACAAATTCACCCCAGTAGAGAATCATTCTCCTAAGGTTTTATGTAGGCTGGATGCGGTGGCTCATGCCTATAATCCCAGCACTTTGAGAGGCTGAAGAAGGCAGATTTCTTGAGCCCAGGAGTTCAAGACCAGCCTGGGCAACATAGTGAGATCCCCCCGCCCCCACCAATCTCTAAAAAAAGAAAAAAAACTTAGCTGGGTGTGGTGGTGTGCACTTGTAGTCCCAGCTACGCAGGATGCTGAGATGGGCAGATCGATTGAGGCTGGGAGGTCAAGAATGCCGTGGGCCGTGATTGCGCCATTGCACCCCAGCCTGAGCAGCAACACGAGACCCTGCCTCAAAAAGAAAAAAAAAACAGTTTTTAGATAAAGTAAGTGTTTCATTGCCCTAAGAAGGGGAGTGCGGATTAAGCCATTGGAACTAGGGGTTTGAAAAATGAATTCCCTGGTGCTCCCAGTCTGAGAGTTGTGATTCATCTCTTTTGCTGGGTTCTGATTTGGGCTTGTTGTCTTGGCATGTCCTGCTTCTTTGGGTCCAGGGTTCCTTTGAAAAAGACAAAGTGAGAAAGCTGAGAACAACCAATCCCACCTCTCCAAGGAGGGCAGGGGCAGTCAGGGAACCCGAAGTCCCAGGAAGGGTATCCAGGAATGGTGATTAAATTATCACAGCGGCCACGCATGGCACTGAGCCCACGCAGACCTTGCACTAAGCTTGTCACGCACTTTATCTCATTAAATCTTCAACACTAGGGAACTGTTATTAGCCCCATTTTATAGTGAGGAAACTGAGTCTGAGTCTTGGGGTCAGTGGCCCAAGCTCATACAGCAAGTCCAGAGTGGAGGTGAGAGTCTAATGCAAGTCTGTGTGGCTCTAGAGAACAACATGTTCCCCCAAAGCTCATCTAAACAGTGACGCCTCCCACAGGGAGTCCTACCCCCAGGAGTGATGGACTCTGAGAGCCGTCCCTGAATCAGGGGAGCCGAGCGCATCCTTGAGGGGAACCCTTCTGTCCCTCATCTCTCCCTGGTGACCTCCAAGTGTGGTATCCCAGAGCCCTGAGCAATGGCTCCTAGTGGCTCCCCCCACATGTGAGAAATGGTGACCCCCCTGATCTGGGGTAATGAGAGTTCAGCCTGGGGTTTGTGCCCCATGACCATGTACTTGCTCTTGTCTTAATTGCACCAAAAATTTAATGTATAGAGGTAACCAAGTGATGATACAGAGAGGCTGATGTCATTGAAAGAAGAGTTTATTACTCACACCTGTCAAGAAAAGGGGGGCACGCCATGCCATGCAGGGCCACCTGGGGTGGCCCCCAGGGCTGGTCAGGAGGTAGCAGGAGTGAGGGGAGAGCATGTCCCAGGGTGCAGACAAGTCACAGTGAGCATAGGACCGGACAGTTTGAGTAATTTTGGCAGGCTCTGGCCTACAGGGATGGTCTCTAGTTGCCTGGCACCCAGCCCTGGGGTGCTTTAGAGCAGGGAAAATACTGGTTTGGGGTGTGAGAGTCAGATGAAGGAGGCGGTTGGGTAAACAGTCTCTGGAGTGGTTGGGTTGTACATGATAGGCAGGTTTGCAAGCACGTTGCTTGCTGGCTCTAGGAATTAGACATTCCCTGGGAGGAGCAGTCTCTCCAGGGTTAGCAAGGCCCCAGGATGATGAAGCATCATAAAATACAGGAAATAAAAACCATTATTAATATTGTTTATTCCTTATAGGGTGTTTTTCCTGAATGTGCCATTTGACTCCATCATGGAGCGGCTGACTCTGAGAAGAATTGATCCAGTCACGGGGGAAAGGTTTGTGCTGTGTTCCTGGTGGTTGGCAATCTGGGGGCTGCCAGGGGCCAGACCCAACTGACTGACCAATGCCATGGTGGAACCATTGCAGCGATAACACTGGTGACCGCTGAAGGACGATTATAGAAATAGAATTTGTCTAACTGACTGTTCTGTGCAGTATCTGTTGACCCTCTTTGCCTGAAAGAATTAACCAGGAAATTTGTGTCTCAGGCTCTAAAGCAACACATTGGTGAAATGTTCACCCACTCTGTCCCGGGGTCGACAGCTTAATCCCAGCATGTGAAACAGCAGCGTTGGGTGGGTGTCACCTGTACGTTTCACTGCCCTTTCCTCCAGCCATGATACATCCCAGCGGTGGTGGCTGTACAAACACATCCCCATGGGCACAAAGTGCCTTTGAGGCTTCTCATAGTTACAGGAGGTAGATTCTGAGTTTGATTCTGCAGTCTGACCAAGTACAATCACTGCATTCTTGTTGAAATGGGATGGAAAACCCTACAGTCACTGAGGCAAGTGTTGCCATCTCCTCTGACAATCAGGGTCACATTTCTTGGTAGGGACTCAGCAGTGGGGTGGGGCGGGGCGGGGCAGGAAGGAAATGCAAGGATTTTTCTAAAATGTGGACCTGATTTGTCATTCTTGCTCCTAGGGGACTGTCTTTAACTTTCCCATCTCAAATACTGTGGTCTTCATGTCACCCTGTCCCTGGGGTCCCTCCCAACAGTAAATGACTGTGCTACTTCCTGCCATCACCACAGTTGCTGTAATGTCCCACTCCCTCATCTGACTGAGCTCCATAAGCACGGTCAATGCCTGTACTGCTTACCATGGCACTGTCAGCGGCAGACAGAATGCTGAACTCAGTGCAGATAAATATATGGAAGGGAGGAAAAAGGAAGAAGAGGCTGGGCACAGCGGCTCACGCCTGTAATCCCAGCACTTTGGGAGGCCAAGGCAGGTGGATCACTTGAGGTCAAGAGTTTGAGACCAGCCTGGCCAACATGGTGAAACCCCATCTCTACTAAAAATACAAAAATTAGCCGAGCAGTAGTGGTGCTCGCCTGTAATCCCAGCTACTCAGGAGGCTGAGGCAGGAGAATTGCTTGAGCCTGGGAGGCGGAGGTTACAGTGAGCCAAGATCACGCCATTGCACTTGAGTCTCAAAAAAAAGTAGGAAGAAAGGAAGAAAAGAAGAAAGGGAGAGAGGGAGGGAGGGAGGAAGGGAAGGAGAAAGGGGAAGGAGGAAGGAATTCTCCCATATATGATAGTATTCTGTCCTCCTGTCCCTCTCCCTTGAGTGGGGAGCACATCTTGGATCTCTCTGTGGCTCCAGGGCCCAGTCAACGGTGTGCACACACATGTTGGTGGTGGTGGTGGCCAGGACACCCCACCTTAGTCCACAATAGAATAGAGGGTCAGGCTGGGCACGGTGTCTCACACCTGTAATCCCAGCACTTTGGGAGACCAAGGTGGGCAGATCACCTGAAGTCAGGAATTCAAGACCAGCCTGGCTAACATGGTGAAACCCCGTTTCTACTAAAAATACAAAAAATTAGCTGGGTGTGGTGGTGCGTGCCTGTAATCCCAGCTACTCAGGAGGCTGAGGCAGGAGAATCGCTTAAACATGGGAGATGGAGGTTGCAGTGAGCTGAGATCATGCCATTGCACTCCAACTTGGGCAGCAAGAGCGAAACTCCATCTCAAAAAGAATAGAGGGTCCCTTTCTCCTCTGCCTCGAGACCAGGCCATGGGTCACCTGCTTTCCTTCCTCCCTTGCAGGTACCACCTCATGTACAAGCCACCTCCCACCATGGAGATCCAGGCTCGTCTCCTGCAGAACCCGAAGGACTCTGAAGAGCAGGTCAAGCTGAAAATGGACCTGTTCTACAGGAACTCGACTGAGTTGGAGCAGCTGTATGAGTCGGCCATCACCCTTAATGGGGACCAGGACCCATACACAGTCTTCGAATACATCGAGAGCGGGATCATCAATCCCCTGCCCAAGAAAATCCCCTGACGGGTTCAGAGCCAGGAGTGCCCCCCAGGGAAATGAGTTCATCCCCTACCCTCAACCTCTGGAAAGTTCCCCTAAAAAGCCAATAAAGAGTGCTGGGTACAGTCCCATGCATCCTGAAGGTGAAGTGGCTGGAAGTTGGCCTCATGTAGGGGTCTGGGGACACAGGACAGGTGAAGCCCAGAGTGGTGATAAGGTAGAGTGCAGGCCAGGTCTCTGGAGTCGGACCTGGGACAAGCCGTGGCTCCAGCACCAGTGCATGGTGCTTCCTTGGAGTCCCAGCCCTCAGAGGTAAATCCTTAGTGATTACATCATTTATTCAGTGATAATAAATGCCTTAGTCCAGGCAGAGGCCTGCGTGGACGACCGGCTCTCGGGGGTTGCCTGCACCATGACTCCTCTTCCTCCTCCACCAGCCAGCTCTCATCAGGGCAGCTACAGCCGCTTTGTGCTAAGCCAGGCAAGTACAGCCCCTTGAGCAGGGCCCTTCCTGCCAGAGGCTCTGCGTGCTGCTGGGTGACCTTGGGTAAGTTACTAAACCTCTCTGGATCCTTGTAAAGTAAGACAAACCCTCCTAGGGCTGCTGTGAGAGGAAATGAGTTAATGCTTACAAAGACTGAGCATAGGGCATGGGACTACCAAATGCTCTCTAAGTGTCATTACCTATTTCTTCCAACTCACTGCTGTGAAATCAGTGCTGGCTTTTTTTGTTTTTTGTTTTTTTTTTTTTTCTAAGAGAGTTTCGCTCTTGTTGCTCAGGCTGGAGTGCAATGGCGGGATCTTGGCTCACCACAACCTCCACCTCCCGGGTTCAAGTGATTCTCCTGCCTCAGTCTCCCGAGTAGCTGGGATTACAGGCACCTGCCACCATGCCCGGCTAAGTTTTTTGTATTTTTAGTAGAGACAGGGTTTTGCCATGTTGGGCAGGCCTGTCTGGAACTCCTGACCTCAGGTGATCCGCCCACCTCGGCCTGCCAAAGTGCTGAGATTACAGGCGTGAGCCAGCGCCCAGCCATCAGTACTGTTTTTAATCCTTAGATGAGGAAATGGGGCCTCAGCGAAGTCAAATAACTTGTCTATGGCTGCACGTGGTGGGTAGGAGAGGGAGAACAGGACCCGAGGCCCTGACCGTGGTCCCCGCACTCCGTGTGCTCAGGGGTGCGGGCAGATGCTCCTGCTGTCGCCCTCGGGGTTGCGGTGGGGGCGGGGGACGTCCGGGCTTACGGGGTCCCTGCTTTCCCATGGGCCAGCTGCAGGACGCCTGCATCTGCGGGAGCGCCGCTGGGACCATTGTCGCCAGCGCTGGTCCCTGCCACCTCCCGCGGACGCCCGGGGTGAGCTCCGCCGCAGACGCGGGACGGCGCGGGTTTGGTTGAGAGGCGTCCGGCGCAAGGGCTGGCTGCCCCTGGGGCTGTCGGGGGCCGGAGCCGGGCCAACAGGCTGGGCGATGTCGATCGTTCCCTGGGAAGCCACGCGAGCCCGCTCCTCCCACCACCGCCGAGAAGCGCCCATGCGCACGGATGATGCGGGGGACTCAGGAGGCTCTCCCACGGGGACCTTCGGCTGCGGCCTTGTAGGCGGCCCCACTGGAGGGATTCACATCCAGTTCCAGCCCCCGCGGCGGTGGTCTGGGGGCTTTCTGGGACAGGGAGCCCTACTCTTGTGGCTGGAGGGCAAACATCTTGTTAATTTCCAGATCAGCCTCAGTGCTCGAGGTCAACCCCGAGGTCTCATTAACATTGACTTGCAGGAGAACACCTCGCCTCTGTCGCTGTCATCATTCAGGTAGCTCCACGGCTCCTTTACAACCTTTCATCCTAAGTTGTCACTCTGCTCCCAGCGCCCCACCCTTTCTTGTCTGCGCCTCTGCATTCCTGCCCTTCCTTGCTCCCTGGCAGGGAGAAGTCCACTGGTACCAGAAGTGCAGTGGTACCTGGTGTGGGCACATCTGCCTGCTCATGCCCTGCAGCCCCAGCGGGTGTTTTTGCTGTGGACCCTGTACCTGGGCTACCGCTTGTGAGACCAGGATCACACCTGATCAGACCTGGGCCAAGTCCTCTTCTCTCTCCCAAGAGTTTGGAATGAGGATGGACAGCTGGTCACTCTCTTCTGTGGCTTGCAGGAAGGAGAGGACCTTTGGGGCCTGTCTGGTGCATGTGCAGCACAGCAGAGCAATGAGAGTTAATCTAGAGAAAACAGAGTGAAGCGGGCACGTGCCTACCTCCTTCATTTGACAGGTATTTATCAGTATTTATCCAGGTCCTACCATGTGCCCAACACCAGGGATCTAGCAGAGGGGAAAAAAGAACAAAATTTCTCCCGTTAAGAGGCTTACAGTTTACAAAGCAGACAGAACATCTGATTTCTGATTGTTCCTGAGTCCCATCTCTGCCCTTAGGTTCTGTGACATCCCTGTATTCTCTCAACATGCCCACCTCTTCAGCCTGGGGGTCAGATGAGTTGTAAGAGCACAGTCGTACAGTTAGGACTAACCTGGAAAGAAGTTAGACTCACCCAGGAGAGCAGGTGAAAGGTGAGAGGGGATTTAAAGTGAGGCCAGGACTCATAGGAGCCTCCCTAAGGAATTGCAGGTGACTTGGGAGCTGCATTCTAAGGCACACTTGAGGGTTCAGAAGCATGAAAATGATGGCAGCGGTGGCCCATCTGGGCTGCAGCTTCAAAGATGTTGGCTGCAGCAGGGGAGGTGTGGCTGAGGCTGTGGGCTCCAGGGAGAGGTGGGAGCCCCGCCCCCTTCCAAACTGGGAGGCGGGAACCTTGCCCTCCTGGGTGCAGCTGCAGCAGACCAGGCATCCCTGCGAAGCCCCCCCACCGCCACCGCAGGTTCAGAAGCTGGCAAAGTTGAGACCAAGCCTGGGCTCTGTCACAACCCAGGGCCGGGTGTGCGTGTGCTCTGGGCACAATGGCACTCCAGCCCCCTGCTGCCTCAGCATCCCCCAGGCTTTGCCTAGAAACACGGAGAGGGAGGCTGGAGGGGAGCTGAGTGCAGCTGGACACTGGCCTGTAGGCACCCCTCAGCAGGAACAGCCTGGGTGCCATGGAGGACATGATCAATGGCAGCAAGAGGCAGACAGGCTCCTGGGTGGAAAGGGGCAGGTCCCTGCTGAAGCCCCACCTTCAAGCCAGGGACAGCCTGAAGCATGACGGGCCAGGCTGTCAGTTCCAGTGGAGTCTGGCGCCTGGCGTGAGAATTGATGGTGCCTTTTCCAGACCCACCCATGACCACCCATGGACAATTGGCAGGTACTTCCCCGCTTCTGAAGCCCAAGCCCATAAAACTTGGGACTCAGCCACACTCACAGAGACATTGGGATGACCGGCTGTGGGAAGGAGCTACCCAGTTTGAGTCTCCTGATTTGGGACGACCTGCCTGGGAAAAGGAGCCACCCACTTCGGGACTCCTGAAAGCTGTGTTGTTGCTCAGTGAAACTCCTCTCTGTCTTGCTCACCCTCCAGTTGTCCACATACCTCATTCTTCCTGGATGCAGGACAAGAACTCAGGAACTACCAAATGGTGGGACTGGAAGAACTGTAACCCAAACAGGGCTGAAACATGTCCCCCTTGTCAGTCCCCACTCGTCACGTTGCAGGCAGTGAGAAGGAGAGAAGAGCCTCGGCCCTTCAGGAACCTCAGACCTAGAGGCTGCCAGAGCCAGGGCCATGACACCCTCTTTGGGGCTCTGTGGTTTCTGAGGTCTCCAAGCTTCCTGGAGCCACCACACTCCCCTCATCCAGGCGCAGGTGCCCACAGTAGAAGCTGCATGTGGTACACCTGGTCCAGCCGCAGCCTCACACGGAGCCAGCATAGGCACCTGGAGCTGCCCACCCCGCCACAGCCGGCATGCTTGGCTATGCGCGGTGGCTGGACCCCATACTCGCTGGCCCACACACCCCTCTCTGCTCTGCACCTGCCTTGCCCTTGGCAGGTGTGGGATCCAGGCGAGTAGTGCAAGCGGAATGCAGCCTGCCAGGCTGAATGGGCAGAACAAGCCCAGCGGGCACAAGCAACACTCAGGCAGACGATGCCGCCAGCCATAGAGGCTTCCGACTGGCAAAGCAACACCCCAAGGATCCTGCAACAAAAAGAAAACATGACATACAACTGGACTATGGAATATGTTTCCATTAAAAAATAGAAACACAACCGTGCGTGGTGGCTCACACCTGTAATCCCAGCACTCTGGGAGGCTGAGGTGGGCAGATCACAAAGTCAAGAGATCGAGACCATCCTGGCCAACATGGTGAAACCCCATCTCTACTAAAAATGCAAAAATTTGCAGGGTGTAGTGGCACGTGCCTATAATCCCAGCTACTTGGGAGGCTGAGGCAAGAGAATCACTTGAAGCTGGGAGGTGGAGGTTGCACTGAGCTAAGGATCGTGCCACTGCACTCCAGCCTGGTGACAGAGCAAGACTCTGTCTCAAAAATACACACACACACACACACACACATATGTGTGTGTGTGTGTGTGTGTGTGTGTGTGTGTGTGTATATATATATATATAATAGTTTTACTATTAAAATATATTCCTGGCCAGGCACAGTGGGTCATGTCTGTAATCCCAGCACTTTGGGAAGCCAAGGTAAGTTGATCACCTAAGGTCAGGCGTTTGAGACCAGCCTGGCCAACGTGGCTAAACCCCGTCTTTACCAAAAGTCAGCCGAGCGTGGTGGTGGGCACCTGTAACCCCAGCTACTCAGGAGGCTGAGTCAGGAGAATCTCTTGAACCCAGGAGGTTGCAGTGAGCCAGGATCATGCCACTGCACTCCAGCTTGGGCAACAGAGTGAAACTCTATCTCAAAAAAAAAAAAAATTTCCTTATATGAAACCCCAAACAAGACAACAGGTGCACCTCACATAGGAAGTAAACACGGCATCCCCACTTTAACAAACCCTTAACTTTCGCTCACTAGAAATGATCAGTCAAAAGTTTCATGTGTTGGTTGCTAGGGATGGGTGGATGGAGGTGCAGTACAATCCCATAAACACTCGTGGGAGTGGATTGTGTCTACTCCTCCGTAATTTACCTTGTTAAAGGTAAGAACATGCTATGGTTTGGATCTGTGTCCACACCCAAATCTCATATTCAGCTGTAATCCCCAGAGTTGGAGATGGGGCCTGCTGGGAGGTGATTGGATCATGGTGGGGGCCAGATTTCTCATGAATGGTTTAGTACCATCCCCTTGCTACTGTCCTCATGACAGCGAGTGAGTTCTCTTGAGATTCGGTCATTTAAAACTGTCATTTTAAATGTACTTTTTTTTTTCCTTTTTAAGATGGAGTCTTACTCTGTCACCCAGGCTGGAGTGCAGTGGCACAATCTTGGTTCACTACAACCTCCACCTCCCAGGTTCAAGCGATTCTCCTGCCTCAGCCTCCCGAGTAGCCCGGATTACAGGTGCCTGCCACCACACCCAGCTAATTTTTGTATTTTTGGTACAGACAGGGTTTCACCATGTTGGCCAGGCTGCTCTCGAACGCCTGACCTTAGATGATCTGCCCTCCTCGGCCTCCCAAAGTGCTGGGATTACAGGCGTGAGGCACCATGCCTGGCCTCAGGTATTGCTTTATAGCAGGGCAAGAAAGGCCTAATACACAACACTTAACGATCCACACCCTTAACACATAAAGTGTACAATCCATTATTACTACGCTTCATGGGGGTACCCTTCATTGAGGCACAATATTGCACAGCAAGTCTCTAAAAGGATTCATTTCCACAACTGAAACTTTATCCTCCTCAACAGCACCCCTCCAGTGCCTCCTCCCCACCACCCCCCTCCCCAGGGCCTGGCAACCACCATTATTTTCTCTGCTTCTCTGAGTTTGACTATTTTTAGAACCCCCTATATGTGGAATCATGCTGTATTTGTCTTCCTTTGTCGGGCTTCTTTCATTTAGCATAACGTCCTCCAGGTGCATCCATATTGTAGCAAATGGCAGGATTTCCTTCCTTTTCTTTCAGGCTAAAAATTCATTGTATGCATAGACTGCGTTTTCATTATTATTTTCATTGATAGATGGACATTTAGGTTGTTTCCACATTCTGGCTCTTGTAAATAATGCTGCAAGAGACTTGATTTCAACTCTTTCAGATAACTTGCCTTGTTATTCAGCCATGTAGTGTATTGTAGTCAACTTTTAATTTCAATACATAATAGAAGTGGCCGGGCATGGTGGCTCATGCTATAATCCCATCACTTTGAGGGGCCGAAGTGGGTGGACCACCTGAGGTCAGGAGTTTGAGACCAGCTTGGCCAACATAGTGAAACCCTGTCTCTACTAAAAATGCAAAAAATAAGCCAGGCATGGTGGTGGACACCTGCAGTCTCAGATACTCAGGAGCCTGCGGCAGGAGAATTACTTGAACCCAGGAGGTAGAGATTGCAGTGAGCTGAGATCATGCCACTGCCCTCTAGCCTAGGCAATAGAGCAAGACTCTGTCTCAAAAAATATATATATTTTAAAAATACATATAGAAGTTCTCCATTTTCAGGTTTGTTTGTTTTTTCCCTCTGAGATAGGGTCTTGCTCTGTCACTCACGCTGGAGTGCAGTAGTGTGATCTCAGCTCACTGCTGTCTTGACCTCCCCCAGCTCAATCCATCCTCCCACCTCAGCCTCCCATGTAGTTGGGGCTACAGGCATGCACCACCACACCTGGCTACTTTTTGTACTTTTTGAAGAAACAGGGTTTTGCCGTGTTGCCCAACCTGGTCTCAAACTTCTGGGCTCAAGCAAACCTCTTGCCTCAACCTCTCAAATTGCTGGGATTATAGGCATGAGCCACCATGACCGGCCCATTTTCATTTTAATCTATATGCTTTCTTCCATTTAACCTTGCTTCTTCCAGGCAGTGAACCCGTGGTGAAAGCTCTGGTTTGATTGCCATGTTAATCCCTGCGAGTGACAGGACTTAAAAGGAGAGGAACTGTGCTACCCCCTGTTGACAAAAAGAGTCAAACTCTGTAAAATATTTTAAGAGGTTTATTTTACTTTTATTTATTATTATTATTATTTTTTAAGACTGAGTCTTACTCTGTCACCAGCCTGGAATGCAATGACATGATCTTGGCTCACTGCAACCTCTGCTTCCTGGGTTCAAGCAATTCTCCTGCCTCAGCCTCCTGTGTAGTTGGGACTACAGGTGCACACCACCACGCCAGGCTAATTTTTGTATTTTTAGTAGAGATGGGGTTTCACCATGTTGGCCAGGATGATCTCGATCTCCTGACCTCATCATCTGCCCGCCTCAGCCTCCCAAAGTGCTGGGATTACAGGTGCGAGCCACCATGCCTGGCCAAGAGATTGATTCTGAGCCAAATATGAGTGACTAAGGCCTGTGGCTCTTAGTTGATTATCTTCTGGATCTGGAAAGGAGGGAAGGAAAACAAAGAGGGAGGGGATTCTCTATAGAATGTGGATTTTTCCCACAAGAGACTTGGCAGGGCAATCCCACGGTATGGCAAGGAATATATTTTGGGGTAAAACATGTTGATTTTTTTTTCCCCTTGTTATTCCAGAGTCAGACTGGAAAGTAAGTCACAATATACAGGGTTAAATAAAACCCATTTGATGAGAATTTATGGCTTGGAGGGCTTGACTTCCCAGATCCATTAGAAAGGAATTTGGGCAAGATTTTAAAAATCAGAGCTTAGGCACTGGAACCAAATTATTTTCTGAGTGCTAAAAAGAAAAGAAAAGAAAAGAAAAATAAGAGCTTAGTCCTCACCCCTCCCTGCCAGAGCTGGAAAAGAAGGCATCCGAGGGGTCTGCAAACAGCAGAATAGGTGGGAGCCCCAGGCGCTGTGCATCAGCCCTGGGCCAGCCCCTGTGATGAGGTCTTGGCACACACAGGCTCATTTTGTCCACACGAGAACCTGGCAAAGTAGAAAACCTATGATCTCCATTGTCCAGATGAGAAAACTGTGGCTCAGAGAGGGCAGGGACTTCCTCAGCTCACACAGGCAGCCGGTGGCAGAGCCAGGGCATGCGACCCCACTGCACAGTCCTGCCTCTCGCCGAATCCCCCACCTTTCGTGACCAAGGTGGCCGCACTGTCCAGCCCTCCAGAGACAGATTCTCTTCCACTGCAGGGGAAGTACAAGTTGGTTCACTCACCTTGTAGGGCACTGTGACAACATCTACTAAAATGTGAAATACAGTCAGGCATGATGGCTCACGCCTGTAATCCCAGCAGTTTGGGAGGCCAAGGCAGGCGGATCAGAAGGTCAGGAGTTCAAGACCAACCTGGCCAACATGGTGAAACCCTGTCTCTAATAAAGATACAAAAATTAGCTGGGCATGGTGTGTACCTGTAGTCCCAGCTACTTGGGAGGCTGAGGCAGAAGAATTGCTTGAACCTGGGAGGTGGAGGTTGCAGTGAGCCGAG
>CAUYQU010035979.1:0-38853 GCA_963574635.1 Cheracebus regulus
TTTCAAAAGAAGACATACATGAGGCCAACAAACATGAAAAAATGTTCATCATCACTGGTCATTAGAGAAATGCAAATCAAAACCACACTGAGATACCATCTCACACCAGTTAGAATGGCAATCATTAAAAAATTTGGAGACAACAGATGCTGGAGAGGATGTGGAGAAATAGGAACGCTCTTACATTGTTGGTGGGAGTGTAAATTCGTTCAACCACTGTGGAAGACAGTGTGGCAATTCCTCAAGGATCTAGAAATAGAAATTCCATTTGATCCAGCAATCCCATTACTGGGTATATATCCAAAGGATTATAAATCGTTCTATTATAAGGACACATGCACATGAATGTTCATTGCAGCCCTGTGCACAATAGCAAAGACCTGGAACCAACCCAAATGCCCATCAATGACAGACTGGACAAAGGGAATGTGGCACATATACACCATAGAATACTATGCAGCCATACAAAATGATGAGTTCATGTCCTTTGTAGGGACTTGGATGAATCTGGAAACCATCATTCTCAGCAAACTGACACAAGAACAGAAAACCAAACACTGCATGTTTTCACTCATAGGTGGGTGTTGAACAATGAGAACATGTGGACTCAGGGAGAGGGGCATCACACACTGGGGGCAGTGGGTGGGGATGCTAGGGGAGGGACAGTGGGGTGTGGAGTGTGTGGGGAGGGATAACATGGGGAGAAATGCTGGATATAGATGAAAGGGGAATAGAGGCAGCAAACCACCTGGTTATGTATGCACCTATGCAACAACCCTGCATGACCTGCACATGTACCCCAGAACCTAAAGTAAAATTAAAAAAAAAAAAGAAATTTCATTGGCATTAAAAAAAGAGAGAGAGAGAGAAAAAATGGACAGGACAGAGACTTGCCCCTATACAGAGTGAGAGGGGCTTTGGTCAGATGCTATCAGAGAGCCTAGGTGGAATGCTGCTGTAGGTTGATCTGTGCCTGTAAGCTCTGGGCCGTCGTCTGAGGTCTAAGGTCAGATTTCAAGTAGCTCACTCATTGGTCCCTCATTGAAAATAATGGCAAGGACACATGCTCTTTAAGGAAGTCAGTGACCTTATGTCAATAAACTCATCTGTAGGAATAACCGGTTCACTAGTGTGAAATAAACTGGTTGCTGCTGGTCTAGGTTGGGTTTCAGGAAGAGAACAGAAGAGAGTTATTTACGAGTTTGTTATATCAGCCCCACTAACTGTTGGCCCCAGTAAGCACTGATTATTGATCTCGTCCACGCGGTCCACTCTCCAGAGAAAATCAGAGCCCTGTGCATGTTGCTCTGTGTCAGGCTGTTTGAGGTTCTGCAGTGGAAACACCAGGCCCTGGGTGTTGCAAGAAGCAAGGAGCTAATTCTCTAACTCTTGGAGCCTTCTCCAGAAGGTCCTGGGTGGGGCTCTGCCCTTATCTGCCTGTGGGCTCCATGTGGGGGCACCCCACAGAGCTAAGATAAGAATGGGGTCTGCTAGCTAAACTAACAGAAAGGGGTGCACCGTGCCTATGGAATCCTCCATTCTCCTAGCTCCCCTCCCTCCAAGGAATGGGGCTTACCTCACTCCAGCAGTGTAAAACCCTGCTGGCTGCAGAATTCTGGGCAGAGTGCTGCCCCTTTGCAGATCACTGGACAGCTGGGTTCAGCGGAGCTCAGGCCTGGTTCATTCCTCACTCTTTCTCCACGAGGAGGTTTTGGAGGAAGGATTAATCCATCTCCACAGGTGCCAAATGGTAAATCCTGCTACATCGCTGGTGCCAGGCCCACTGATAGAGCAATCAGACGCTGCAGAGGAGGCTCAAAACCTTTGCTTCCCGTGCTCTTCCTAGTCCATAATGGCTATGTGAGCAAGGGATGGCCTGCCTGCTTCCCCTACCAGGTGTAAGAGAGCAGAGTTGGAATAGGGTAAGAAGAACCCCAGCACGTCCAGCTTTGGCCTGCTTCGTCCCTGACGTGTAGAAGCGCCAGAGGGAAGCGTGTGTGTACATGCTGGCCATGGCAACAGAGGAACTCTACTGGCTGATGCAGCTCGGACCAGGGACATCCTGGGGTCTGATTCAGCACATTAGCCACTTTCCTTTCTTTGAGGCCTGGTAGTGGTGCGGAAAGCGGCCAAGAGAAAAAAAAGGAACTTTAGCAGAGAGAGTAGAAGTTTTCTGTCTAATGTTGTTGATATGGTTGCCAGATTGAGCGGATAAAAATACAGGATGCTTGGTTAAATGTGAATTCCTGTCTTACTTACTGGGGACATAGTTATGCTAAAAACGTGTTTGTTTATCTGAAATTCAAATCTAACTGGGCATCCTGTATGTTACCTGGTAACCCTCATCGTTGGCTTGTGTTTTGTTTCCTGCTGTCACCTAGCACTGTCAACACTCTTCGTGCTGCCTGGAGGTGGTTATGGCTGGAGAGGTTGGCTGTGGGCAGGGCTGAGGTGTGGGGAGTGGTGAAGTGGAACGATATCAAGAAATTGTCGTTTCAAATGCTACCAATTCTTGAGAACTTGCAGAGCAACATGGCGCATGCTGCCTTTATTCCTCCCTGGAAGGGAGAAAGACACTTTTTTAAAGTAACCTGTGCTGGTGTCATCAAATGTGGCCTGAGATCACTGAGGGGAAGTTCTCCAAAATGTGCAAAGTGTAGGTGACAAAAATCATGTTTTGTAGGAATCGCATCAAATACATTGGAATAATGGTTTCAGTGAGAAAAGAGCACTGCCTTTGTAATCCAGATTCCTGCCTCAGTTCACATGAAAGTGAAATGGATACTTTGGCAATTTCTGGGTGAAGAATACGTGAGGAAAGAGACACAGTTAAAGTGAATGATACAGTTGTTTGTTTTTTTTTTTTTTTTGTTTCAATCTTGAATGCTTGCCTTTTTATACATGAGGAAAGAGACACAGTTAAAGTGAATGATACATTTGTTTGTTTTTTTTGGTTTCAATCTTGAATGCTTGGCTTTGGCCTTCCCCCCAGCCTGCCCCAGCCATCAATCCTAGAAGGCACTTGGGCAATTGTGTCAAGGTAGGGAATCCTTGGGTGAAAGACTCAGCTCCTCACTGACTGTGGAATATTTGGGAAGTTACCTCACCTTCTTGAGCCTCATTATGTCCTTCTGTGAAATGAAGTTGAGAAAGACAGTTATTGATCAGGTTAAAGAGATAATGAATAGAAGGCATAGCCTGGTACTTAGTAGGACTTCAATAACTGGAGGGCATTACTGTTTTTCAAAAACTGTGTGTCCCAGTCACCATCAATCCGCCAGCCAGTGTGTGCACAGCTTGGCATGATTAGGAGCACTTACAAATACACATACTTCCCTCCTAAGTGGAAGGCTATTTCATAGTGAATAAATATTGTATTGATAGCATTAACAATAAAAAATACAAATGTGACGATAAAGCAGTGTAATGGATGTGACTTAGCAATGCGGGGATCCAAGTGGATTTGGGGAATCAGTTTGATTTGTGGGGTTTTTATGCCGAGGCAGTCACAATAAATAATGGTTATATTAATTGGCTCCCTGATCAGAGTTATAAAAATCATGTTTTGTAGGACTTATATCAAATACACTGGATTAATGGTTTCAGTGAGAAAAGAGCCCACCCTGGGGATCAACACACACAGATGTGCCTGTCCCAAGGTTGCTGGATGGCCTGGAGCTACTTGCTGCAGATTTTCCAGAGTGGGTGCCCCAGCCTTGGTTCTGAAAATGACCCTTTTCCAGGCTACCCTATATGTTGCTTCAACAGCACCAAACCCAAGGTAAGTGCAGATCAGCTCCTTGAGCTGCCCTGACCCACTGGGTCTCAGAGCCTGGAGAGAGTATAGATATCATATTCTCCTGGAGAAATGGAGGCCTCCAGTTTGGGAGTGACTTGCCCCAGGTCATACAGAGACTAAAGTTAGTCTCTAAAGCTGTCCTATCATTGTTAAACTTGTTGAGCTTTCAAAGCAGCTGGCTAATATCGTCTTCCATCTCCCTGGCCATGGGAGATCCTGAACATGAGGCTTCCCTACCATGTGTGAAGCACATGACTTGCTACAGAGTGTTTTGTTTTATTTTGTTTTTTTTTGAGATGGAGTCTCACTCTGTCACCCAGGCTGGAGTGCAGTGGCATGATCTCCACTCACTGCAACCTCTGCCTCCCAGGTTCAAGCAATTCTCCTGCCTCAGCCTCCTAAGTAGCTGGGATTATAGGCACACATTACCACACCCGGCTAACTTTTGTACTTTTAGTAGAGATGGGGTTTCACCATGTTGGTCAGGCTGGTCTTGAACTCCTGACCTTGTGATCCGCCTGCTTCGGCCTCCCAAAGTGTTGGGATTACAGGTGTGAGCCACCATGCCTGGCTACAGAGTGGTTTTTATGGCTGACTCCCAAACTTCTATTCTGCCCCAGCTGATTAGTTGAAGCCACCTGGATTAGTTAGGGTAATTAGTGCTAGCTGTAGGAACAAATAGCCCTAAAATTTGAGTGGCTTGATACAATACTTTTATGTGACTAGACCAGCATTTGGCCTCTTATGAAGTGATTCAGGAACTCAAATCTCTACTTCTCTACTGTGCCGTCATCTTTTAAGGCCTACACTGAGTCCTCTGTGTTCGGCTGCTCATGAAAGTGAGTATGGAGGACCACACAAGACATTTTATGGACTGGAAGTGGCATCACTTTCTCACATTCTATTTATAGAAGCTGGTTCCACAGTCCAATCTGAATGGTAAGAGAGGCTTGGAAAGGCAGTCTTCCTGGGTTCCAAAAATGACTCTTTTCTCCTAGAGGGGATAATGGATTAGAAAACATCTACCAAGTTTCTCCTACAGCATCCATGGTCATCCCCCTCCCTGCCAGTGATGGTTTAAAATGGGGATATAACCTGGCAATGTATATGTAGCTCATCCCTGGCCAATGAGGCTGGAGGCGATGACAGCTGGGGCTTATAAGAGAGGCTCTCTCACACTTAGGGAGATGAGCCCATTGCTTCTTTGGAGAAATCCCTACAACTGTTGCATTCTGGTTCCTTCCTTCCTGAGGAAGAAGCATACTCATGGAAAAGGGCCAAGTAGAGGGAATCTTGGAGCAGCAAAGCAGATCTTCTAACATATGGTGCCTGGAACCTGCCCTGCCTCTGGTCCTCCACTGCTAGGGGCTAATCAATCATCTCATTGTTGAAGCCAGTTTGAATTTGGACTTGCTGTTACTTGTATCCGAGATTATCCTAACCCATAGCAGGAATGGCAAACATTTTTTGAAGCAGTGTCCAAAACTGAGCAAAGGATGTCAAACTATCTTAATAAATGAGATCATTACAGGGAGCCAGTGCCAGACAAGTTGATTGTGCTCAAAAGCCCAGAGGCAACTTAGGGAAGTGGGGAAGCACAGGCTCTGGATTCCAGAAGACCTGGATTCAAGGTCCCAGACTGACTTCTTATCAGCTCAGTGAATCTTGGCAAGTTACATACCGTCTCTGAGCTCTCTCTGATTTTTCAGAGTCCTAATGCTTACCTTGCCTGGTTGCTGAAACTCTCCATGTGAAGTGCTGGTCCATAGACCACCTTTAATGGCTGGTAATTCCTTCTTAGCCTAATGGACTTGCTCAGGGAAGAAAGCTCCTATTTCTCCAATGTGTCAAGTCTTTGGGTCCAGTTACCTAGTAGATCACCTCCCCTCACCTGTGCAGACAACCTCGTGGAGATGGTTTTAGATCTAATATCCCACTTTAACATAGCAGCCAGGTCGTACTCTCTATTATTCATATTCTGCAGTAATGGGCTCATTAAGCATTGCTGTATGACTCCGTAGAATCTGCAATGAAACCAAAGATCACTTCTCCAGTGGTTATTTCCTTCCCTGAGATGCTTACACTTTTTGGAGGTAATGCCAAGACATCCAGCGAGGCACTCAAATTCTTTTTGGAAGGAGACAGGATATAAATTATTAGTAAGTAAATAAATAAATCACCATTTGATTCTGTCAGCTTAGGATAAAAAAAATCAGTCAACCTGGAGTTTTCTGTCACATAGACCACTTGATTGACTGAATTATGAACTTTTTTTGTGGGGAGGGGGAAGGAGGAGAGGAAGGAGGAGAAGAAGCTTCAGCATTATGCTGCTCTCTGACAAGGAAGTTTTGGGGAACAAAACTTAGAAAACAAGGAACAGAAAGTTTGCTCAAGTGACTGCCTCACTTCCATTCCTGCAATTTAGCCAAGGCACAGCACAGAAAGCACCCATCACTCTGCAGGCACATCGTGGGTGCCAGAAAAATATTTAGACCTCTCCCTTCCTTATAAAAATTTAAATTCAACATCACGTTGATGCATTTTTTGAGTCCCTATGCAAATTATTGTTTTCCTACAATATTAATTGTAATATTAAAAACAAAAGATTGTGATGTTCAAAGAATTGCTTAGTTCCCTTCTATGAAGGAAGAGCTCTTTTATTAAAGGAGTGATTTTGTATCTTCTTATGGATTTTTAAAAAAATGAATAATGATTTCATCTTTCCCCCTTTCAACAGTAAGGTATAATTATGTAAGTAGGATTTATTCTTTCTAATGTATAGTTCTGGGAGTTTTGACAATGATTACAGTAACACCCCCACACTTAAGATATGGAACAATTCCATCATGTAAAGGAATATTACTGTGCCCCTTCATTGTCAAACCTCCCCTCCCTGGCCAGCCCCAACATCCTCTGCTACATATACTGCCCTTATAATTTGCCTTTTCAAGAATTCAGTACCCATGAACTCATACAGAATTTTGCCTTTTGAGTCAGGCCTGTTTCACTTGGCATGATGACTTTGAGATTTCATCTATGTTGTTATGCATATGTAGTTTGGTTTTTTTTCTGTTTATTGATCAATAGTGTCTGAGTTTGTTCTCACACTGCTATAAAAGAGCAACCTAAGACTGGGTAATTTCAAGGGGAAAGAGGTTTGGTTGATTCACAGTTCCACATGGTTGGGGAGGTCTCAGGAAACTTACAATCGTGGGGAAGGTGAAGGAGAAGCAAGGCACCTTCTTCACAAGGCAGCAGGAAGGAGAATGATCACAGGACGAACTACGGAACTCTTATAAAACCGTCAGATCTCGTGAGAACTCACTATCACGAGAACAGCATGGGGGGAACTGCCCCCATGATCCAATTACCTCCACCTGGTCTCTCCCTTGACACATGGGGACTATGGGGATCATGGAGATTACAATGCAAGATTTGGGTGGGAACACAGCCAAACCAGCTCAAATAGTATTCCAAGGCATGGATGTACCCCAGTTTATTTAATCCCCAGTTGAGAGACATCTGGGTTGTTTCAAGTTTTTGTGGTTATGAGTAAAGTTGCTGCACATATTCTCCTACACGTTTTTACACAAACATAGATTTGCATTTTATTTGTATAAATACTTAGGAATTGGCTCATTCAGTGGTGTGGTAAATGTATGTTTAACTTTATAGGATTTTTTTGTTAGCTGATTTCCTTTTACAGGAAGCTGTCAAATTGTTTTCCAGAGTGACTGTTTTCCTGAGTACTGTTTTGTAGTCCCACCAGAAACAGGAGAATTCCACTTACTCCACATCCTTGTCAGCACTTGCTATTATCATTTTCCTGCTTAGTTTTAGTCATTCATACAGGTGCATAGTGGTATTTCCTTCTGGCTTTGATTTACATTTCCCTAATGACCAATGGTATTGAGTATCTTGTGTCTGTTTTTATTTCTTTTAGGTGAAATATCTGATCACATTCTGTACCCATTTTTCGAATGGGCTATACTTTTTAGAACAGTTTTATGTTCACAGCAAAAGTGAGTGGAAGGTGCAGAGCTTTCCCATCTACTCCCTGCTTCTGCACATGCATAGCCTCCCCTATTATCGACATCCTCCACCAGGGGTATACTTGTTATAGTTGATAAACCTGCACTGGCCGTCATTATCACCCAAAGTCCATAGTTTATATCAGGTCACTTTTGGAGTTGTGCATTCCATGGGTTTGGACAAACGCATGATGACATGCATCCACCATTATAGCATCGTACAGTGTAGTTTCACTGCTTGAAAATCCTCGTGCTCTGCTGGTTCATCTTTTCCTCCTCACTTACCCCTGGAAACCACTGATTGCTTTTCTGACTATATATTTTTATCTTTTCAAGAGTATCATATAGTTGGAATTATACAGTATATAACCTTTTCATATTGGCTTCTTTCACTTAGTAACATGCGTCTAAGATTCCTCCATGTCTTTCCATGACTTGAGAGCATATTTCTTAACACTGAATAATATGACATTTTCTGAATGTACCACATTTTGTTGACCCAGTCATCTACTGAAAGACATCTTGGTTGCTTCCAAATTGTGGAAATTAAGAATAAAGGTACTAACATCGGTGTATAGGTGTTACTGTGGACGTAAATTTTCAACACCTTTGGGTAAATACCAAAGAACTTGATTGCTGGATCATATGGTTAGAGTATGTTTAGTTTTGTAAGAAACTTCCAAACTGTCATCCAAAGTGGCCGTACTATTTTCTATTCTTAAGAACACGAATGAGAGTTTGTGTTGCTCCACTGCATTGCCAGCATGAGATGTTACTAGTGCTTTGAATTTTGCCCACTAATTGGTGTGCAGTGGTATCTCATTGTTGTTTTAATTTGCATTTCCTTGCTGATATAAGATATGCAGAATCTTTTCATATGCCTATTTGACACCTGTATATCTTTTTAGGTGAGACACCTGCTAAAGTCTTTGGTCCATCTCGTTTTTTTGAAGATGAGTTGTTGATTTTCTTATTGTTGAGTTTTGAGAGTTCCTCGTACATTTTGAACACCAGCCCTTCATCAGATACATGCTTTGCACGTTCTTCCCCTAGTCTGTGGTTTGTCTTCTCATTCTCTTAACTGTGTGTTTGGAAGAAGAGAAGTTCTTGATCTTATTGAAATCCATTGTATCATTTTTTTCTTTTATGGATGACGCTTTTGGTCTTGTAACTAAGAAATCTTTGCCTAATCCAAGTCTACAGCAATTTTCCCATTTTATTTTTTTCCTAGAAGCATTATAGTTTTTAAGTTTTACATGGAGACCTATGATCCATTTTGAGTTAGTTTTGTGTGGGGGACAGGATCATGAATTGTGGATACCCTCTTGCAACAATTGCCAGGTCACTGTGGAGAGGTCGAAGCACATTTGTTGGCTGCACATCTCCCTTGCTGTCACTCAAGTTCACTTCCAGATCTCATATCTGTAGCTTCACTTTCTCCAAAGAAACAGCATTATCAGGATTCTAAACCTCAACAGGGAATGTTTTAGTCCATTTGGGCTGCTATCACAAAATACCATAGACTGGGAAGCTTATAAACATCAGAAATGTATTTCCCACAGTTCTGGAGGTCAGAAGTCCAAAAATCAAGGTGCTAGCACATCCAGCTCCTGGTGAGGGCCTAAATTCAGATTCTAAGACGGCCATCTTCTCCCTGCATCCTCACATGGTAGAAGGGTGAGGCCACTTGGTGGGGCCTCTTTTATAAGGGCACTAATCCCATTTGTGAAGGATCCATTCTCATGACCTTATCACCTCTCAAAGGCCCCATCTCCCAATATTATCACATTGGGCATTAAGTTTCAATAGATAAATTCTTGGGGGCGGGGGGTACTTATTCAGTTTATAGCAGGGAGAAAGCAGCCAAGTGGAAGAGCAAAATCATCTTGCTTGGATTCAGGACACTGGATTTGAGTTCCTTCCCTGCCACTTACAAACTGGAGGACCCTAGGCCAACAATTTGCTTCTCCAGGTTTGCTCATCTACAAAGCAGAGATAATGACCCTTTCATGCACCTCTTCCTGAGTGGCTTAAGGCTCCAATGTCACAACATACACAAAAGAAGTCTGCAAATTTATCTCACAGTAAAGATATTGTTTCAAGTGCCATGTTTCCCCTTAGGATCTTGGTGAGATGCTTAGACAACTCCAGCTCTCTTTGTCTCTTTTGAATTTATCTTGAACCTACCCATTATGCATTCACTCCAGTAACCAGTTAATATCTGCTCCTTTCATTCAGGATGGGAGAGTGTAGAGTGTGGCAATTAAGAGTAAGCGCCTTTTGTGTCTGCTCAGTGACGATCATGATGATGATGGTAAGATAAATGTACCTTTTCAGAGCACTCACTATGTGCCAGACACTCTTCAAAGCACGTTACACCTATTAATAAATTCATCAGGACAACTCGGTGGGGACTGTAGGGTTGTCATATTATTTTATAGATGAAGAAACTGAGGCACAGAGATGTTGAGTGACCAGTCTGAGGTCACACTGGGTGGCAAGTGTCAGACTCTGGCTAACTGTGTCTCAGTACCGGAGCCCACCGACCTCTCAGATAATATCCTTCAGCTTGGGCTGATCTCAGAACCTTGAATCGCTGGGTGCCTGCCGCTGTGGACGTTCCTCCATGCAGATGTCTCAGCCTTGTGCAAAGTCTCCCTACACTAAAACCGCTCTCAAGGGCAGGAACTGGTCTCTTTCATGCCTGTCTTCCTGTTACATCTTTCACACTATGTGGCACATAATAGAAGTTAGAAAAAAATGCTGATTTCGTTGAACATTACTCAAGAAAATGCATAAGACAATCTTTCCCCGGCATCGGCCATGTACTTGCTGTCTCAGGAGAGACAGGTGTAGACAATGATGGGAGGGGATACTTCCAGATGCGGGAAGAGGGGCGCTGGGCATGGATTCTGCAGGTTGCTCAGATGGAAAGTTGTTTCCTTTTCTTTTTTTGTGTGTGTTTTTCAGCAATTCTAAGTTCTGTTATATTTGCTTCCAATAAAGCTAAAATACGAGTTATGCACACACTCTGATATCCAAATGAATGCATGAATGAATGGGGTAACCCCCATCCATCCAGTGCACCTTAATAAATGAACTAGGTGAGAACAGCTGGAAAAATATTGAGACACTTTGCCAATGACACTGGCAAAATCTAGCTCTATCTCCGAGTCAGATCTGCCCCCGCTCTCCCAGTGTGTCCAAAAGGGAAATAACATTAGATAATAACTTGTCTTGCGCAGGGCCTTATGGCTTCAGAATTTACAAAACCCTCTATTGGAATCATCAACTTGCAGATCCTCTAAAGCTCCATGGCATCACCTTCCCACCTCTGAGGCTAAATTTCTCCAGTCGGGCTAAATTGCTTATAGGATCCTGAATGTTCCTCACTCTCTCTTGTCTCCAGATTGCTGTACATGCTGTTATCTTCAGCCCTATGCCCTTGTTTCCCTCTGTGTCTGCTCACCCCTCACATTTTGGCTTCATCATTGCTTCCTCCAGGAAGCCTTCCCTGACTCCACATCTAGGTCCCATGTCCCTCTGTGCTCACTGAGTTCTCATAGCCTCTTGCCCACCATTGACTACTCTACATCCATCTTCTCCACCAGACTGTGTGCTTCTGAAGCCAGGATCTGTCTTACATATGGCACAGAGCAGGTGTCTTCAAATAAGACATTACAGGAATGTGGAATGGCAGAACCCCATAAGGTGGACATAGCGCACCTCCCTGGACAAGTGAAGAAAGTGACACTCAGAAAGATCAGGGACCTGGGAGCTGTTTTTTCTAAGGTACCTCCTGGATAGCATTAGATCAAGAACTGGAAGTCTTTCTTTTGCTCTCTCTGGGGCACTGAGCTGACCCCTGAGAGCATGGTTCTCTCTCAGATGCTCCGTGTTAGATGCTGCTAAGATGTGATCTGCCCGAGGTAGCTCTGATTCCTTTAAGCTTCTGCTGGCCTGGAGAGCATGTGTCAAGTTGAAATGAGCATTAAAAGAATGTTGTGGGCTGAGCAGATCATGGGAACAACTGCCGTACAAATACTGTCAAACGGGGCATGTATTTAGAAAGTTAGACAAAATATCTCCTTGGCTTTTTCCTTAAATTCTCTTTTTATAGTCCACTGCAAAACAATAATGGATAAAAGGGCACAGAGAATGCACACGTATATTTTCTTTCTTCTTCTTCTTCTTTTTTTTTTTCACCTTTCCCCAAGGAGCTTCTGTGCTACCCACACTAATTGTAGGTTTTTCTGAAAATGCAGCATGAATCATTTATAAATAAAGAGACTTTAAAATCCCTAAAAGACTCCCCGAGGTATTCAGTATTTCAGCATAAAATAACTGTTAAATGAAGTTATTTTGAATTAGCTTTTACTGGAAAGTGCTGAAAATAAAGTTTTCTTTTCACCATGACTGTTGCAGTAATTTTTTTACACTGGCACTCGGGGTAATTGACAATCTATTTCCATAATGCAGGTTTTAGCAAAGCCATACTCTGAAATGGCTAGTGCTAGAGAAGGGGGACTCTTCAAGAAATACAGTTCTCACATTGGCTAAGAAAGAAGCCATCCAAAGGTCCCAGGGCAGGGGTCTGAGATGACCCTTAAAGCCCAGATACAAACATAGATGGTGGGGTGGTGGGGGAGGGTGGTGGGAAAAGAGCAGTGGCTTTGAATTCAGCCAAACAGGAATTCTAGCCCCAGCATTGCCTCCTACCAGCTGTGTGACTTTGGAAGAGTTGCTTAACCTCTATGATTTTCAGTATCTTCAGGGATAATAATAATAATACTTACTTTGTAAAGTTGTTAGGAACGTTTGAAATAATATTTATAAATTCCCAGGACAAAATAGATCACAATGGCAGCAATACTTAATTATTAAAAATAATAATGTTACCATTTATAGATTTGGGTGGGCCTTGAATACATGCTGCAGAAAGGTATCTGAATGCATTGTCTCTGCTCTGTCTTACTGGTCATTTGAACTCCTTCATTTTTCCATCTATCCATCCTTCCATTCTCCCATCCGTGGGATGACTGGATTTCATCTGCAAATATTTTTTTGTGTCATTTGTTCTGTGTAAAGTGCTGGGGGTCTGAAGGCGACTGAGAACATAAGTGTGAGACAGTGACACAGGTGTGACAATGACAATTCTACACTGATCACAGTGGAGGTGAAAAGCAAGCGGTTGTCAGTTCCACCTGGGGGTGGAAAGCAGGGTCAGGGTGGCTTCATAGGTAGGGGGTGGGCACTTAAGTGAAACCTTGAGAGGTGACGGTTTTCCAGGTGAATGTGGTGGGGAGGAGATGCCACCACTCTTCTACAGGAGGGTGTCCTCTGAGCTCAGGATCACCTGTCTCATTTTCCCCCACTCTCTGCCCCATGCTTGTCTCAATGCCTGACTCACAGTGGGTTTTCCCATCCACAATTTAGTGAATGAATGAATGAATTCCAGGTGGCAGGCATAGAGGAAGATCTGGAGGGGGAGAGACTGGCGTGACAACTGGGGTGTCCGAGGACAGTCAGTAGCTAAGTCGGGCTGGGCAGAGGCACAAGGTGGAAGGAGTGACAGAGGTGAGTGTCAGGTGAGAAAGGACCTTTGCCATCTGGCGAAGGGCGAGGTGGAACCACTGAAGGATTTTAGTGAGTGAGGCCAAATGAACTTTCCTGCCTTTTGGCAAACCCTCTGGCAGCACCAGAGAGCAAATTGGAAGGAGGAAATAGCCGTGGATTTCAGGATTTCATCCTCTTTGCTGTCCCAGCGCGGCGTATGGTCCCAGATCACGTTGGATTCTGGGTGTAAAATTATGCAGAGGAGGTTCCCCTTTTATTTTTTAGTTGATTGACAAATTGTCCTGTCAGTCAAATGCTTCTTCAACTTATCATAAGCAGTAAAAGAAAATTATCTGTTCAGTGCATATGGGAAAGAAAGCTTGTTCATTAACCTCTCGACGGCTGAGCTCTGAAGCTTGTGACGCTTCAAGGAATACACAGGGAGGATCTGAAAGCAGGTATGGGAGTGTTGTGTGTATGCATTGCTCTCTTTATTTACACATACATGCCGTGTGCACATCTGGTCTCTACGATCCGTTTCAGAAATACACAAACTCAAACATACACATACACACACCCACACTCAGAGCTCACATATATCCTGCAAAATGTGTAGTTACTGCATACGTTTACGCCTTGGAGAAGTGCACACATATAGACAGACAGATGCTTGCAAATCAGTGTTTTACAATGGGAACTGCCTGCCAGCTGTCGGAACTTGGGACCTATCTAAAAACGTTGCACTTGTTGGAGAGCTAAATTTTTTTTTTTTGAGAAAGAATCTCGCTGTGTCATCCAGGCTGGAGTGCAGTGGTGGGATCCCAGCTCACTGTAACCTCCGCCTCCCAGGTTCAAGCGATTCTCGTGCCTCAGTCTCCTAAGTAACTGGTATTACAGGTGCCAGCCACCATGACTGGCTAATTTTTGTATTTTTGTAGAGACAGGATTTCACCATGTTGGCCAGGCTGGTCTTGAACTCCTGGCCTCAACTATCTGCCCACCTTGACCTCCCAAAGTTCTGTAGTTACAGGCCTGAGCTACTGCAACTGGCTGGAGAGCTTTTTTTTTTTCTTTGAGATGGAGTCTCACTCTGTCGCCCAGTCTGGAGTGCAATGGTGCGATCTCAGTTCGCCCCAACTTCTGCCTCCCAGGTTCAAGTGATTCTCCGGCCTCAACCTCCTGAGTAGCTGGGATTACAGGCACCCACCACCATACCCAGCTAATTTTTGTATTTTTAATAGAGACAGTGTTTCTGCCATGTTGGCCAGGCAGGCCTCAAACTCCTGACTTCTGGTGATCCACCTGCCTCAGCCTTCCAAACCCCTGGGATTATAGGCATGAGTCACAGCACCCGGCCCTGGAGAGCTTTTTAAATTATCTGTTTATTTTCTGATTCCTCCAGCATACAGCTCAGACTTCTCTAAGAGGACGGTGTTGCTTAGGAAGGAAACCCCAAGAAGATATGATAGTGAATGTCCCCAGATGGCTAGGCAGAGATGCTCCTCAATCACAATGATTGATTGTGGTTGTTTCCTTATGCTTTGTGCAAGTTGGAATTCACAAGAGAAACAGAACCAGGTTTATATGACTATGGAGGTCAAGAAGTCCCATGATCTGCCACTTGCAAACTGAAGACCTAGAAAAGTCAGTGTGTGGTTCAAAAGCCTAAGAGCTGATGGTGTAGATTCCAGTTGAGTCTGAAGACCTGAGAGCCAGGAGCGTTGAGGGCAATGTAAGATTGATGTCCCAGCTCAAGCAGTCGGGCAGAGAGTGAATTCAACTTTCCTCTGTCTTTTTGTTTTACTCAGGTCCTCAAGAGGTTGCAGAGTGCCCACTCATATTGGAGAGGGTCTCCTGCTTTGCTGAGTTCACCCAGTTAAATGCTAATCTCTTCCAGAAACACCCCAGCAGACACACCCAGAAATAATGTCTTAGCAGCTATCTGGGCACCCTGTGGCCTGGTCAAGTTGAAATACACAATCAACCTTCAGTTCTGGGAAATCACAATACTGACTCTTAGTTCTAGACCATACATAGCACATGCCAGGCACTAGGCTTGGCCTTTTCCATGTATGATCTCAAACCTTCAGGATGACTCCAAGAAGTAAGTGCAGTCCCATTTAATAGATGTGAAACTGAGGCTCAGAAAGGCAGCTCTTTGACTGAGGTCAAAGGGAGAGGATAGCAGTGCTGGGGTCTAACACAGGTCACTTCCACTCTAATATCCATATTCAATCCCACTTTTTTTTTCAATCCCACTCTTTTTTTTTTTTTTTTTTTTTTTTTGCTTTTTTAGGCACTTATACTTTTACTATTGCAGTTCACCTGTACACAAGTAACGGGAAGATGGACATTATTAATTCTTTCATTCAAATATTTATTGAGTCAGGCACTGTCCAAAATTTTGGGGAAACAGCCCATGAACAGAGCAGACTAAGTTCTAAAAACCAGCTTTATTCTAATAGGAGAAGGCAGAGTCTAAACAAGTTCCTAAGTCATTTTAGTAGAGATGGGATTTCTGCCACATTGGCAATGCAGGAGAAAAAGATCAGGAAGGAGGAAAAGTGTCTGGGGTGTTTCTCTTAAGATGGGGTGCTCAGTAAGGCTATGTGACTTTTGATCAAAACAAAAAGATGCAGTACTTGTAAATAAAGGGGATCATCTGATATTAGTGTTGTTTGAAATGACTGGCTAATTTTAAGGATTCCAGCATTTATGTAGAAATTTAACATTTTTATAAAAGTACTTGGAAATTGGTATTGACATTGAATCTCTTTAAGGTAAAATGTTAAAGCTTTTCACATATTGGAATTTTATCTGGCCTTGGGCCAACCCCAGAAAAAAGCAGAGCCATCTCTAAGGACATACAGCTGCTCTGGTGCTGGAAACTTCAACAGCTTGCATGAAGGAACTCACTCCAAAAGGAGAAATTGTAGATTTAAAAGCTACTCATTTGTATAAAATAACTTGATCTGCCATAAACCACCATTACAAAAAAAACCCAGTATTTTCATTTGGTGCTTAAATATTTTTGGAGTGAAAATTATCACTAAAGTAATCCATGCCGCCAACAAAAATATGATTTTATTGTATTAAAGAGGACTGTGCTGATTTGCCAAGGTTTTGTAGGTTAGTAAAGATATTACCTTCCTAAAAAAAGATGGGGTGTTCAGAGGAGGCCTCACTGATGAAATGATAGTTAAATAGAACCTAGAGGAAGCAAAACATACACAAGAAGCAAACTATCTGGGGAGGTGAATTGACTCAGATGTGGTCAGAAGGCCCCGTAGCAGTAGGGCTGGGCTCAGACCACAGCCCTGGCTCTCAATGAAGCTTCTGCCTCCAAGCTTCCATGGGTAGAGCTGGTGGAGTGCCGTGCTTGCTGTGTGTTACTGGGCGGATGGAAGGGTGGCCGTCTTTCCTGAGATGAACCAGGTGCCCTCTGTTCCAACACCTGACCAGGGGGTTTTTCTTGGCACTTGTCCTCACATTTGCTTCCCAAACTCTGGTTGCAAAAACTAGAAAAGTTGAGGCCACCCTGCAGTCCTGTGTGACAAATCCTCCCACTGTGGCCTCTGTTCCCAAAGTCCAGCTTTTGCTCCACTGTTGAAAATGTGTCTTCCTGCCAGGGGCTGAGTAGGGTGAAGTCTTTGAAACACTCAGTGTTCTATAAAATCCAAATAATTCCCTGTAAATCAAAGTACTTGGCATGCTGACTGCAAAGCCTGGAGCTTTTTTTTTTTTCCTAAGGTAATCTCTAGAAAGTAGTTTGTACTCATGTTTCCACAGTGATTAAATATGCAAAGTAATTTCCATGATTTTCACTGCGTTCTGAACCAAATCAGATTCCGTTCTGCTCCTCTTTGTACAAAGCCACTTATTGGATCAGATTCCAAAACAAATCCCCCGAATTTGGCGGATCATCATTTTAAAAGGGGGCTTGTTAAGGTAATCATTAAATTAAACCACCCCTTTAAGAATATTTAGATCTGGTCCGCCAAGCGGAACGGTCTAATGGTTTTTAAATTAGAAGCTGCGGAATGCTGGCGAATTTTCTTTTGTGGGTCAAGTGGGTATTAACAAATGCTAAGACGGTTCTCTCTTTTGTCATCACCTTGAAATCTGCAAAGAAAAGCAAAGCGTGGGGAGGACCCAAGGAGAGAGGCTGGGTGGGGATGGTGCATCTGCCCAATGCCCAAGGCTGGCCGCAGATTGAAGCCAGAAAGGAGAAAAGGCAGGAGCTGCTGTTCACCATCTCCACATCTGACCTCAGGAGAAGCCAAAGCCTGAATCTGCAGGGAGACGCAGAAGCCCAGGGAATGTCCCAAAGCCTGGCAGGCTTGAGCCACTGATTGAGTCTGATCTCCTAACCACAGAGCCTGAGCCAATATTGGTGGCCTGAGACTTTTTTTTTTAACCTCTGCACTGTCTGTCCTTCAGGTACGTTGGCAGTGAGTCCTGAAGAAAGCCAGAAGCAGGAGCCCTTTGTTAGCTCATCCTCCAGGTGCTTGGGGACTTGAGATTGTCATATGATGCACTTCACCTCCTCTTACCAGGTTTTGTATTTCTGAGACAAGGTCTCGCTCTGTTGCCCAGGCTGGAGTGCAGTGGTGCAATCTTGGCTCACTATAGCCTCAATCTTCCGGGATCAAGTAATCCTCCTGCCTAAGCCTCCCAAGTAGCTGAGACTACAGGTGCATATCACCATGCCTGGCTAGTTACCAGATCTTTTACCTTCTTGGCAGCCCCTCAGATCCCAAGTTAAGGTGGCTCAGGCATGGGGCCTAGCAGAACTGAGCTGGGTTTGTCTGATTAATTGAAGTACAGTTGTAGCTGAGAGTCACATGGAGAGAGTTATACTCACCATGTCCATATGTATTGTAACAGAGCCTGATTTAATTCAGCTGGCGGGGGGGGGGCGGTCCTGGACTGGCTTTTTTTTTAACTTTCTAGATAATTCTAATGTGTAGCCAATGTTGAAGATGATTACACATTTGGAAAAAAAAAACCTCCCTTGTAGAGATGTTTAAAGGCATAAGAGCCCTGTGCACGTGAGGCCTTCAGTTAAAACAGAGGACAGCAAACTAAGGCCCTTGATCTTAGTATTGCCTGTGCCTACAATGGTTTTTTTTTTGTTTTTTGTTTTTTCTGAGATGGAGTCTCACTTTGTTGCCCAGGCAAGAGTGCAGCGGTGCGTTCTTGGCTTACTGCAACCTCTACCTCCCGCGTTCAAGTGATTCTTCTGCCTCAGCCTCCCAAGTAGCTGGTATTACATCATGTCCAGGTATTTTTTTTTTTTTTTTTGTATTTTTAATAGAGACAGGGTTTCACCATATTGGCCAGGCTGGTCTCAAACTCCTGACCTCATGATCCGCCCACCTTGGCCTCTCAAAGTGCTGGGATTACAGGTGTGAGCCACTGTGCCTGGCCTACGATGTGTTTTTGTATGACTCATACAAGATAGTTTTTGCATTTTTGAGTGGTTGAAAAAAATTTAAAATAATATTTCATGATATGTGGAAGTTATTTGACATTCACACCTCAGTATCCATAAAGTTTTATTGGCACATTGCTATGCTCATTATATGTTATTGTCTACAGCTGCTCATATGTTCAATAGTCAACATTCATATGTTTTGTCCTTCATTGGCAGAGCAGTTGCAACAGAGATTGTATGACTTGCAAAGCCTAAAATATATGCTATCTGGTCCTTATAGAAAGTTTGCTGATTTTTGAGTTAAATCCTAGGAGAAGAGGACCATTGCAAATACATTTCTCTTTAATCCATGTAATTCCAAATGGGACCCCTTCAAACCAAGAAGCCTACAGAAGCAAAGATTTTTTTTTGTTTGTTTTGAGACATAGTCTCGCTCTGTTGCTAGGCTGGAGTGCAGTGGTGCGATCTCTGCTCACTGCAACCTCCGCCTCCTGGGTTCAAGTGATTCTCATGCCTCAGCCTCCTGAATAGCTGGGATTACAGGTATGCACCACCATGCCCAACTAATTTTTGTATTTTTAGTAGAGAAGGGGTTTCACCATGTTGGCCAAGATGGTCTTGATCTCTTGATCTCGTGATCTGCCCATGTTGGCCTCTCAAAGTGCTGGGGTTACAGGATTGAGCCACCACACCCATCCAAGATTTTTTTATAAAAGCTAAAACTCAGCATTACGGTGGTTGCAGGGGAAAGAACACTTTCATACTCAGCCAAGGGGAGCCTTTTTGTTAGTCTGTGACAAGGACCTGAACGATGTTCATATGCTTTGGCCACTCCATTCTATATCTAGAAATGTATTCTGTGGAAGTTCTCAATTATATGTGCAGTTTTATCTACCAGGATTTTGTTGCAAAATCATAACATGAGAAAACCCCCACAAAGAATCTAATTGTCCAACAGTAGAGGGTGTTATAGTAAATTGTGCTATATCCATATACAGCCATAAAATGGATATGATGGAAGGAGAGATAATGATACAGGAATGTGTGTATGGTCGATAAAGTGAAAAATCAGCCATAAAAAAACTTAGAAGCAGTAAAATTTTACTTTATCAAAAGCAATACATATCTATACAGATATCTCAAATGATAATGCCTAATTCTAGGCAATTTTATTGTTTTTCCTGTTTTTCTACATTTTTCAAAGTTTTCTGCACTGAACAGTAGTTAATGTGGTAGTGCTATTGAGAGGTAATTCCCCAAGATCAGTGCACTGTGGGAGACAGCCTTAGCTGTGGAGTGAGAAACCTGAATATCCCAGGCCTCCTCATCTCCACCTGCCAGATGGGCTTGAAGATGCCACACAAAGGACGTGACATTCTCTGCCTGGGGCAATGAAGCATGTTGTGAAAAGCAAAACTTTCAAACTATCGACCTGCATTTGATTCCAGCTTTGATCACTTATTTGCTCAGTAATATTAGCCATTTTGAGGGTCATTTTGATCCTCTGAAAGGCAGGGAGCGTAAGTCTTCCTGACGAGGTTTCCTTGAGGACTGATGAGGGAGCTTATGCAAAGGCAGCAGGTGCAGTCCCTGGGTCAGGTGAATGTGCCAGAACCTTACCCTGATCTTTAAAATCTCTTCTACTTGAAACCTCATGAACATGTTGGATTTTTCTAATCATGCCCATTTGTCTAAGGGTAAGAAGTTGTGGCTGCAGTTTCATGCAGTCAGAGGATGTCTGTCCTGAAAGTGAGTCCCTTGTGCATCTGCACAGATTCTCCTAGGCTCTGCTTCACATGCAGCATCTTCAGTGGATGCAAGGTCTTGATGCTGCTCTCCAGGGCATGTGTGTGATGTGTCCTTTCGCACGCCTTGTACAGAGGTCCTAGAGTGACAGGAGCCAAATGCTCCTCAGCCCTACATTAGCCATAGTAAAAATGCCCTAGGGGTAACAGACGAAGCTGGCCCCGTAGGCACTGTGCCCTGGACACCTGTTACTGCATGCCCTACCCTGATTAGATAGTGGAGGGGACTTGGCAGCTACACAAGACCTAGAGGCCCTTGGTTCACAACCTGTGCAACACAACACTGTGAGCACGGTGCACGAAGCACTTGCTGTGGCTGGCAGAGTGATGTCCACGCCCTAATCCCTGGAACCTGGGACTGTGTTATCTCACATGATGAAGAGGTAATTAAGGAACAGATGGAATTAAGGTTGCTAATCTGCTGGACCTTAAACTAGGGAGATTATTCTGGATTATCTGGTAGCTCAAGTAATCGCCAGCATCCTTAAATGTGGAAGGGGGAGAGCCAGCAGAAGAGAGTGGGGGGAAGTGTGAGGACGGAAAAATAGACAGAAAGATGCGTACAGCATTGTCGGCTCAGGGCGGTGGGTATCCAGTCTCTGCTTGAGTGCCTTCAATGATGGGGAACTCAGTCTTAACCACAGAACCCATCCAGTTCTTGGACAGCTCTGCCTATTGAAAAGATCTTTTTGTTTGTTTCTTTTTAGAGACAGAGTCTTGCTATGTTTCCCAGGCTGGTTTCAAACTTCTGACTTCAAGCAATCCTCTCATGTTAGCTTCCAAGTATCGAGGATTACAGGCACACACCACTGCGCCTGGTGGAAGAGATTTTTCTGGTTCATCGAGTTCATTATAACCTCCCACCATGAGATGGCTCAAAATGTGTTTGTTCCCATCCGCTACAGCAACCGAGCAGCATGTGGACACCGCTCACATGTCTCATGAGTCTTCTCTCCACCCTGAATGTCCTTAGTTTTCTGCCATTTCTAACCTGACATAGTTTTCAGCCCCACACCCTCTTTTCACTCTAGCTGTCCCTTCTAAAGGCTTGTGCCCAAGACTTTCTGCTCTTCCAGATGACCTGTGCTTTCTGGAGGAGCTAGAACTCTCCCTGCTCCCACCCTAGGCATTGTATTTTTACAGATCAGCCTCAGGCAGATGGTTTTCTAGAGACTCCAAACCAGTCTCGAGTCACTCTGGGCTCACTGTTGGCTAAAACAACCAATTCTTTTCATCACTTGCAGGTACTGAGATGCTCATGTTATTCATTCATCAGCTGACACTCACTGCACTCTTTCTTTGGGCTGTGCTGTGCTCTTGATTCTAGGAATACTGCAATGGACAAAACAATGTCCTTGGCCTCACATTCTAGAATATTCTGAAGTCCCATGTACAAGCTTTTCATTTAGGCCAGCAACAGTTCATTTTGTCGAAATGTCCTTTAGCCCAGGGAGGCCTCTGGGGAGCTTGACTCTGCTTCCTGGCATCTTCTCCGCCCCCAGCTTTTGTCAGGTTTACTCCCCCTTGGCAGCTCTCATCACACCAAGCCCTAAGGACCCCACTTGGCCCAAGCCTGAGACAGACATGCCGTCTTCACCTTGCCTGTGTTGGTCGGTAGGTATAGGAACGCTCTCATGCAGCAGCTGGACTGGAGCATAGCGTTCTTTGACTCTCAGGAGGTTTCCCACGAAAGCAGAAAGCCCCATGTCTCTTCTCACCTCTCACCTTTCTTTACTTCTTATCTTCTCAATTGCATTATGAAGACAAGCTGAAGCTATTTGCTTCCTGATCTGCCCCAATAACCTCTTGGAGGACCAGGACCATGCCCTGATTTCAGTGTGATTTGTACTAGTTGAGTGCTTATTGTGCACTGTCTATTTTGATGCTGGCCCCTGTGCGATGAGTTCTCTTAGTAGCCCTCTTGCAGATTTGGAAGCTGAGGTTGGGAAAACTTAAGAAACTCACTCAGGGCTGCTCACAGCTGGTAAGCAGAGGGGCTGGGATTTCACCTCTAAGGTATCTGGTGTTAGAACTCGGGCTTCTGAGCACTGTGCTGCACTATTATTTTCCTGTCTGTGCACCCAGAATTGAGTCTAATGCATACCATGTTGTAGATGCCCAGGAAATGTTTGCTGAAATAAACAATCGACTCAGGATTATGTCAGACGAGGGATAGCCATTTAGATAGCTGCTTTCAGCTCAGCCTAAAGTGTCCATATAACCAGGGGTTGGTCTCAGTATTGTCAGTCAAAGAGCAATGAAAGCTAGAATGGAGACCCAGACGCTGTCCAGCTGAGGTTGTCCAGGGTCAAGTCATCACACCCAAGGTCAAGAGTAGACTGGAAAAGGCTGGGAACTGGAAGGAGAGCTTGAGAAAGAAGCAGGGAGGGGTCAGGGCCCAAATAGAGAGCAGGACTGACTCTCCAGGGATTCCTGTTCCGGGGGCTGGGATCTGGGCATCAGTGGATCAACCTGGGATAAAGGCCCAGGGTCTTTCAAGATGATGGGATACCCCTAATCTGAAATGGAAGTAGAGCCTTCTGAGAAGCTGCCATTTTGCAGAATTGGCTCATCTGGAGCCCAGGCTCATCTGGAACCCTCCTCCTGAACGGAGACAGCTGTTCCCGAGAAGTGGCCCATCTAGGGCTCTTTGTGGGAAGTTCGGGAACTCCCATCTTCAATTCTGTATTTTGTTATAAATAAATGTGGACCCAGGTCTTCATTCATTCAAAATTAACTTTTTTCTGGGTTGGGGATCACTTGGAAAGAGGTTGGATTGGATTTCACCTTCCTTTTTTCCTGTAGAATAAGTGAAATTGCAGGGGGCATGGGTAGCTCACCCAAGACAGTGATTGTGATTGGCACATTTTACTAAGTGGGGTGTTTCATTGGCACATGGATTATTTACCCTCCGATACAGAATCCTCTCAGATCCCTACCCATCAACACTTTAGTAGTCATATAGAAGCTACTCTAACGGCAATTATAATTGTTACTATTTTAGGGTGTTTCCTGTGTGACAGGTACTGTGATAAGAGTTTTTCGTGCATTTCTCTTTTCCTTCTTAAAAACAGAGCAAATGAAGAATCATAGAGGTTGGGAAGCTTGCTCAAGTCACACAGTCATTTAGTGTCAGCATCTACAACTTCTTAACCATGTGCCCATCAGAGGAGCTCATCAGAGTTGAAGCAGGTGGATGGTTATAGTCATCACCACACGTTCACAGTGCCACCTCTCTGAGGCTCGGTTTTGCCATCAAGGAAACAGGAATAATAATTTGCATGATCTCATAGGGTTGTAGTGGTGGATAAATTATTGTTTCTTCCTAACATTTATTATAATTCGTATTTGTATTTTGTGTTTTTACTTGGTTTCGTTTGTTTTCCCCGCTAATAGGCGAACACTACAAGCCCACAGTCTGTCATTTTGTTAGCTGTGGAATCCCCAGATCTTAGCACAATTCCCAGCACAGACAGTTGGCATTCAGTAAATATTTGTTAAATGACTGAATGAATGATGCACAATGAAAATGGAACCTGGTACCACACTGAACATGCACTTGCCTGCTTCCTGCGGAATTAGTTCCGGGTAGCTGAGTGCGGCTCGTGGAGATTTGCAGGTGTGGGGAAAGGGGGACACAGTGAGCATTGTGTTGCATGATGTACCCTGGTTCCACAAGGCTGACTGGTTTTCAAAATCAGTACCTAGGGAGAAGAAGAGACAGTTTGGCAGTGTTCACTAGGTACTGGGCTTTGTATTCTTTGAATTGCCCATAAAATCCCTCAAACATACGCCATCGTTTCTCCATGTGACACTTCCAAACTAGCTTTCATATCTCATCATACTGAATAAATGTCACTGACAGGACTGGAAAATCCACAAAATAATAGTAATCATAACAATAGTAGCAACTTCCACTTATAGAGTGCTTGCTATTAACAATTAACTAAATCCCATAAACACCTTATGGGATTTAGTTAATTGTTAGAAAATGCTGAGGGAAATATGATGATCTCTATTTTCTTTAAGGAAACTGAGATTCAATGTGCCCCAAATCACACAGCTTGTAACTGGTGGAATTTCCCTTTGCACCCAGGGTTTCTCTTCTTTTCTTACATCACAACTGCACTCTTGACATCTACAGGACAGTCTTCTGACAATCTCAGATCTCCACATCACCCCTATGAACCCAACCATAAACAAAGGTCTTTCCAGAGCGAAAAGAGTCATCCTAAAGATGTGCCCTAAAGCCCTACTCTGGGGCTCCAAAGACAGAGAGTAGCGACTGAGGGCAGTTTGGAAGTCATATTTATACCTACTTTTAATTACATGTAGATTAAGGGGTGGATTATGCAGAAATTTCTAGAAAAAGGGGTAAAATCTTTTGGGTCTTCAGGTCATTGCCGTGGAAAGGGGCAGTAACTCCCCAGTGTTGCCATGGCAATGGTAACTGACATTGGTGGGCATGTCTTATTGAAAGCTGCTTCTGCCCTGGCTCTGTTTTAGCTAGTCCTCAATTTGGTCCAGTGTCCAAGCTCACATCCAGAGTCAAGTCCCAACTCCAACCTCACTAGGACCCCTTTACCTGCTTATAACTTAATGGGAACTCTAGAGAGCTTTGATGTGGGTGACAGTTGTCAATATTTACTATGCCGGAAATAAAAACTGAGAAATTATAAAAAAGACTCAAAAATTACAAAAATACTTACAAATTCATTAAAAACAATAACTCCATTACTGCATTACCTGCAAATGTAAATATAAATATATATTTTTTCTTTTTTTTAAAAAAACTTTTTCCAAAACAAAACAAAAATCTTTAATGAAAAATGACCTCATTTAACATTTCTGCACATTTCTTCAATGCCTGACTTATCAGAAGACAGTTGGAGCTTTGTATCTGACTCCACATTTGCTGTAAGATGTTGCTTTGGTTGAAGTATAGTTGATGTATATAGGAAAAAAATCTGTTCTTACACACATAAGAAACAGGAAAATGGAGGATCTAGGTGCCCCCTAAGAGGTACTGTGATCTCAGGGGTCCTAAGAACACATGTTGAGAATGGCTATCCTAGGCAGAGAGGACAGCTTCTGCTAAAGCTACGGGGCAGGCTTCAGCATGCATTGTTTGGGGAATTGATCATGCACAGCTCAGCATAACCAGAGCATCCTGGGAAAGGACCCGAATGGGAAGGGGTCCCTGAAGGGATGGGCGGGGAGGACCCAGATGCCTGGTGGTCCATGCTGCAGCCTACAGGTAACGGAAAGCCACTGAAGGTTTTAGACAGGGAATGCCTGGGCAACTGGCATTTGGAAGGTGCCCTCTGATTGCTGGGGGGAAGGGGTAGGTGGGGAGGGGCTGGGGGAGAAAAGGCTGGACACTGCTGCAATGGTCCAGGTGATGGGTGACCTGCTGCCAGAGCCTCCTGGGGCAGCTCTGTCACTGGGTTACATCCCAGCACACAGCTTAGTTCGTACTGATGGCCCTGAGCCAATGAGACAAGGTTAATCACACTGAATAGGCTGTTTTAAGAACAGACTAAATGTTTCCATTAAAATAATTAAAATCTTAAAACGTTTTGGGGCTCAAAGGTATATTTTTCAGTTACCTGGAAAATCTACTTGGTGAAACAGTTCATTTTCTGATGATCCCAGAGAAATAAGATGTTACCGTATTTTCTCTATACAGTGAGACTTGATGGCAAAAAGACCATTTAGCAAACAGACAGGGCCCAGTCCTCCAGAGTTTTCCCCGCTCAGTAGTTCTGTGACCTCGGATACAGACTTGGGCTGCCTGTACCTCAGTTTCTCCATCTATAATAAGGAAACAACAATTTCTACAGTGGAGATGAAATGAGATTCTGATCTCGAGTCTACAGAGGTTCAGTCAATACCCTTTCATTTCCTTTGACCACCTGTGCCAATTTCCCACAGCGTCGCAAGCAGTGTTCGTCCTACCAGGGGTCTGACAGCATTTGAAGCTAAGCACACAGCCTGTTTTGAAACCTCTGGCTCTGTGTGGCTGGTCTTTGATCCCAAGCATCCTTTTCCACAACTGTTTGTAAGTCCTGGCATGCAGTGTACAACTGGGGATGCTGAAAACATTCACACCAGAAGGGAGTGAACATCAGCTGGGCTTATCGAGATTTGGGAACCCTTCTCCTCATCACTGTCTGGTGGCCTTTATGGCCAAGTGGCGAGCCACATGGGCCCTTGCAGGCCAGCTCTACTTGGTGGTTTTGAGTCATGGCTATCAGTGGTCTCCAAGACCAGGATTCCATGGAAGTGTCTTAGGAACCACCAGGGGCATGGAAGAGGGTAGGGGAGACTGTGGCGGGGGCTGGGGAGCATAAATCCTGAGTTCTAGATCCTCACCACACTTTAGCAGTAGGTGCTGTCTGATGTGCTTCTCAGTTGGGGTGGGAGCCATGAAAGTGTAACTGACAAAATGAGTCCTGCCAAACAACAGCAGCAAAAAAACACAAAAGTTTTCAACTCTCAAATTCAGGACCAGTTAGCTTAGCAGGAGGAAACTGAATAATTATCAGCTTCCACAGAATTTTTGAATTCCTCTGGGTTCTCTGTCTAGGCCACCTAGATGGGTGGGGTACCTTCCTCTCTTGGGGTGCAAAAGACCTCTGACCCCCTCTTTGCCAAACACTCTGTTCCCAAATCTCCTTTGGCTCAGAAAATGCTCCTGACTCCAGGGTCTCCTCCTACCAATGTACCTGGAGTGCTTCCTGGACCAGTCTGTCCTTGGGAGAGAAGCAACCGTAGGGAAAAAAGCAGTAACCAGGTTCAAATCGCAGCTCTGCCACCACTGGTTGTGGGACTTGGGGCAGTCCCTTCAGTTCTCCAAACTTCAATTTCTTCAACAGTGAAAGAATGCTAAAATTTTTCTTTGGTAAATGAGATCTAATAAGCAGAAGCACCCAGCACATGATAAATAGATGCTCAATGAACAGCCTGATTTTGAGATTCCTAAAATACATAGAATAAAATTGTGTGTGTGTGTGTGTGTGTGTGTGTGTGTGTGTGAGTGTGTGTGTGTGTGTATAAGGAGGTGGTGATACAAAGAGAAGGATTTAGGAGTGCAGAATTCATGCCTTTCTCCTTTTGTGGGATTGGGGGTTCTACCCAGGGACTTGTTCAGAAGTATCAGAGAAGTTCAGCCAAAATACAGCTTACCGCTGCCATCTTTCTATTTTTGCCTCTCTGCACTGGAGTATGACTGGTTATTAAAATGAAAAATTCTCTCCTCCTCACCCACAGCAGCTGTTTCATTATGTTTTGCATTTCTCTCAGTCTAAATGTTAGCTCTTGTCCTGGGCAGTAACTTTCCTAATTTCTTTAATGTATATATCTCTATTGACATTGTGATGGATGATAACAGACTTCTGCAGAGGAATGAAACAGGCTTGCAGGGCCATTCGGACCTATTGGGAAAAGAGCAAGGATTAAATAACCAATTATAAATGGATATTTACCTGATAGATTAGAATGGTTGACTTTAGAGCAGTCTTGCTCTATTAAGTAAATGATCTATGCTCCACAAAGGTTTATAAATATGCATTTCACTAAAAGACTCAAGTCCTGGTAATAATTAATATGCATTTTGTAGCATTCCATTAAGAACTTCACCCTCCTCTTGATTTTTCAAAAGAAAATGAGCTTAAAATAATGCTGCAGCAAATCAGTCACTTGTCTTCTGAGTAATACCGTGGAAGGGGCACTGTCGGATTAACTTGTCCAAAATGGCTCAGTCTCACGGGTTCCTCCTGCTGGGTTCCCCTTTATCTCAATTTTCTGCAGCATCTTCTCAGTGACTAAGTCAGAACCACGGATCATCATTAGCTCCTATTCTGCATGTGAAATTAGTCACAAAGCCTTATGCTTCTCCTGTCCTATTTCAGTATTTTATTGCTGCGAGGGTTACGCTTCCATCCTGAAAATCTATACAGGTTACTCCTCTTCCCAGAAACACTCTATAGCTCTGTGTGGCTTTAGTAGCATTTCCCAATATCTATTCTTTGGAACACAAATCCCATCAGCTCTCTCTCTCTTAAAATTAAAAAAAAATGTTATGATAAAATATTTGGGAACTATGATGTCTTTTGTATTCCTTCTTGGAAATTCATCGGTGAACTAAAGTATTAAAGGCTCTGAGAAGTCCTGCAGTGCTTGCCCTAGCATCTCCCAAGTTTATTTTTGTAAAATGGAATTGTTCCATGGAATATACTTTGTTTAATTCTGGCTCATGAGATATAAACCCTAAATTCCTTCTCTTGGCCAATGGAGCCCTTCATGACTTCTAGGCTGCATTTCCAAATTCATTTCAGCTGGTCCTTTGTCCCATTCCCATTACAGACCATTCTTCATTTTTAGTATGTTGCAATTTTCACTTATCCTTCTTATTTTCCCTCCTAATCTATTCCAATCTATCAGGTAATATCATTTGTAATTGGCTATTTAATCCTTGCTCTTTTCCCAACAGGTCCGAATGGGCCTGCAAGGTGGCTTCATTCTTCCGCAGAAGTCTGCTATCATCCACCACAGTGTCAACAGAGATATACACATGAAAGAAATTAGGAAAATTACTGCCCAGGACAAGAGCTATTCTCTGCCTTTTAAACTCTTATTTAAACTTGAAAAACCAGCTGAAATATCACTTCTATGCAACTGCCAATTCCACACTCACACCCCTTCCTAACTTTAACATTTTTCTGTGCACCTCTACCATCGTACTATTTTTATTTTAGCTTTGTCTGTGTTCGAATTTACTTATTTATTTCTCCGTTTCACTAGGAAGACTGGGAGAGAAAAGCTTTATTTTTATTCTTTTTCTCTGCCTCTACAGCCTAAACAGTTCCCAGCACATAGTTCATATGAAATGTGTATTTGCTGAAGAAACTTACAGATCAAGTCACCCAAAATAAGTTCTTATTGCTTTCTTTTGTGTTTTGAGCTTTCTGTGCATGACCGTATGAATTATTTAAGCAACAGAACCTGAGGGAAAACTGAGCTGCCTAGTATTGTCCGGTTTCATCGCTATAAAGAGAGCTTTGCAGGAAGGAAGTGTGCAGCCTTCTCCTGCTACCCATCCCCTCTCTGGCCCTGATGAATGAAGCTAGTTGACTCACGGCTCCAGAAGCACCCATTTGATATACTCGTTTGAAAGAGCTATTGGATGTTATTTTAACAGAGATATTAACATTATGCTCCCATTGTAGATTTCCTGATTCCTTATGTCTGAGAAAGTGCTTTTAGCCTTGGCTCAAGGCAGTGATACTGGAATAAATGCTCTTCCAATGGTACCTGGACCCCCATGAATATAAGATGCTTTATCTCTGGGGACCATCTAGGCAAGCCAAGCTTTAAATAAATAAAATGAATGCTCTCGTCATACAGGATGCCTACGAGCCAAGCGTTTTCAGCCTTATAATATGGATGTGAAGCATGATTATGGATGGAGGCGAGAGGGGGTAATATAATAGCGGCAGGAGGTCTTAGCCTGGCATCGAGGTAGCAGAACTTCTTAATGGGATCCTGGACAGGGTGATGACTTGACTCTATAAACCCATCAGTCTTACTGTCCAAACGCCATTTGTACATTTTATGGGAGAGCCTTGCTAACTGGAGGGAAATACTAATTGCAACAGTTTAAATAACCACTAGATAGGCATCACGTCTAATCTCCGTCTTCCTCTCTCTCTCTCTCTCTCTCTCTCTCTCTCTCTCTGGCATGTGTGTGTCCACTTATGTGCAGGCATGATCAAGAAATGTTGGTCCTCACTGATGGAAATAATTGATTGCAATACAAAGAGGTTGATGTCACAACCTCTTTTTATCCTCAATTGGGAATGGGGGCATATTCAGTTTATCTTCTTTAGTTACAATACTTCTATTTTCATCAGCCTTTTCTATGGCTTGGAAGAGTTCCCAGAGGTCTCCACGTGACCTTGGTCAAAGATCAGCTAAAGATGGGGCAAATTCTATAGAGAGACAACCACAGCCTTTGTCCTGAGTTTTTGAGACCCCACAGTGAGGAGTCTTGCTCTATTGCCCAGGCTGGAGTGCAGGGGCGCAATCTTGGCTCACCACAATCTCTGCTTCCCAGGTTCAAGTGATTCTCCTGCCTCTGTCCCTCGAGTAGCTGGGAATACAGGTGTGTGACACCATGCCTGGCTAATTTTTTGTAATTTTAGTAGAGATAGGGTTTCATCGTGTTAACCAGGATTGTCTAGATCTCCTGAACTCGTGATCCTCCTGCCGCAGCCTCCCAAAGTGTTGGGATTCCAGGCGTGAGCCACCAGGCCTGGCCTTTCTCAGTTTTATGCTAGATCAGGGGTCAGCAAACTAGGGTCTGTGGGGTACCCACCTGCTTTTGTCATTAGCATTTCCCTGGGACTCAGCCACACCCATTGGTTTGCATTTTACCTAAGGCTGCCTCCCAGCCACAGGGGCAGAGCGGGGTAGTCACAACAAAGAGGGCGTCAGCCACAGCCCCAGATTTTCACCTCCTTGCCCATTTTGAAGAAAATTTGCAGACTCTGCCTAGATCTTGAAACTGAGTTGGAACGGATCTTGGAGGTACCCTCCCTGACTGTGGGTGGATGCTGGAGTTCCTGCCTGGTGATTCTTCTGCGGCTGCTTGAGTGACCAGCACCTGGCAGGAAAGCCCATCCCACAGCTGAGTGATTTTCGGTGTTTTCTTTCAGAGCTCTGATTACCCTTCCTGGGTAAACAGATGTCTTATAGCTGAACCTCACAGCTTCTCACCATGTAGCCACGCACCCTTTCCTTTTTTCATACTTCACTCAACACCAAGAAATACAACCTGTTTCTTCAGGACCATCCACTTTTAAATAAACCCACTCTGAGAATCTGGGCACAGATGAAGCGCCAGCGGGTACGATCTAGCCTGCCCTCTGCTTGAGACGCTTGCTGGGGAGGTGGAAGGGGTGTGGCTGTAGAGTCAGAAGCCTGAAGTTCAAGGGTCAATGCATCACTCAACAATGATTTACTGAGAACTCACCTGTTTCAATGACTCTTTCAGCCACTAGAGACACGAAGTTTTCAAAACAATTTTCTGCCCTCTGCTCCTAAGCCTCTGGGGGAGATAGATCATCAAGGCCAGGGGTGGGGAGGTGGTGGGGGGTGTTGGGGGGTGTTGGGGGGGTAAGGGAACTTTAACATAAACCTGTAGTATGGAGGGTGCATGCTGGTGAGGCCTCTCACTCAATCTAGTGGGACTTGGGAGGGCTTCCTGGAGGAGGTGCTTAAGATCCAAAGAAATGAGGCTTTGCTAGTTTATGTATTAATGGATAGTATATGATACTGCCTATTTATATAGACCCTCCTAAAATGAGAATGTTATCAACTTAAAAAGTTTTTCACTGAAATGGGGTGAAAGTGATAGTTCATTCTTATTTGTCATTTCCTTGTTCACAAGTAATATGAGAAATGTATTCATTTAAATTTTTTTTCTTACAAACCATTTATATTCTTTCCTAATTTTTTTCCTAACTGCTCTCAGGTTTACAGGAAACTTCTTGTGTTTTAGAAATTAACCATCTTTATTTACATGATGTAAGTTTTTTCTCTTTTTTGTCTTTGTTTAGCCTCTTCCCATGTAGTAATTTTGTGAACCCACCTTTTAATATTGGTGATTAAACCTTCTTTTCTAATATTTTTGGGGTTCTAAATGTTACTTTCAAAATTTGTTTTACACCAAGTTCATTAATACTGTTTTGCCAAAAAAAAAAAAAAATAGAAATGAGGGATAAGAGATGGAAGAAGAGGCAGAGGAGGGCATTTGGGCAGCTTGCTAACGGTCTGTGATTCCAACCAGCTCTTCCCTTTCCACTGCTTAGTATTTCTCCACCTCACTCCAAGCTCCAGATGTGCCTTTAGGCCTCGGGCTTCTCAAATGCCAATGTGCGTGAGTCACCCAGAAGCTTGTTAAAATCCCAGCTCTGATGCAGCAGCTCTGGCTGGGACCTGGGATGACACATGTCTTGCAAGCTCCAGATGGCATCCATGCTGCTGGTGAAGTGACTGCACTTTCACGTGAATGTTCACTGCAGCACCATTCTCAATAGCGAAGACATGGACTCAACCTAAATGCTCATCCGTGGCAGACCAGATAAAGAAAACGTGGTGCGTATACACCATGGAATACTATGCAGCCATAAAAAGAACAAGATCATGTCTTTTATGAGAATATAGATGAAGTTGGAAGCCGTTATTCTTAGCAAATGAATGCAAGAACAGCAAACCAAATACCATGCGTTCTCATTTGTATGTGGGAGCTAAATGATGAGAACTCATGAATGCCAAGAAGTGAACAACAGACACTGACATCTTCTTTAGGGTGGAGGGAGGGAGGAGGGAAAGGAGCGGAAAAAAAACTATCAGGTGCCAGATGTTGTACCTGGTGATGAAATAGTTTGTACAACAAGCCCCAGTGACATGAGTTTACCCATATAACAAAGCTTCAGACGCACCCACAAACCTAAAACAAAAGTTCAAAAAGAAGAAAGATCTCGGAGGATTTTATCAATTTAACAAACATTTTTTAAGAGCCTGTCCTGAGTGAGTCACTGCAGCAGGTTCAGCTAGAACAGGGAGATGGGAGTCAGGAATGGCTATACCTTGCAGTCGTCTCAATCCATCGGGGAGAACAGACACTGAGGGAAGGACCACAATGATGATCAATCACAGTCGTGAGGAGCTCCACGAGGAGAAGGACGCATGCCAGGGGTCACGCCTCAGGGCTTCTGACTACTTGGGACCAGGAGATTGGAGTGAGGAAAAGCTTCCCTGTAGGAAGAGAAGAGATATTTAAGGCCAAATCTTATCAAAATCTCCCTCTCCCGTCCTGGAACCTCACAGATAATTTGGTTTCTGGATGGAATGCACGTGAACTCCATTCCATAAATGCTTGGGAGGATCCAGGAGACCCCAGCCTTCACACTGACAATGAACTCTCAGGCCATGAGCCTTACCCCAGGCACCTCATCCAGGAAGCCTAAGAGGATTGACCCTATCTGATGGTGTTCAAACGAATCTTCTCATAAGTCTATTCTTGAAGGTCCGTGTTTCCCGTGGGATTTGTCAAGAGCATCAGCTATTAGATCCTCAGTGTCCTGGGGCAGGGGCCTGGTTTCCATGTCTCTCCCTCAGAAGCCTGGAGCACTGGCCCACAAAAGTCAGGCTTGCATTAATTTTTGACTGAGTGACTTTGAAAGTATCTGAAATGGGGACTTCAAAAATAAAAGGCAGTTAAGAAGCATGTTGCCTTTTTGATATCTGTCCTAGTGTTGTCAGATGAAGAGACTCCTACTACCTTCTGTCTGACTTTCAGTTTCTGAGGCTCAGGCTGAGCAGGCCTTCCACCTGTGTGATATGAAGACACCTCCGACTGCCTTTGTTGAGTGCCTGCTACGCACAGGCTCGGGGCCAGCTGCTTTGCCTGTCTCTTCTTTCCTGCACAACTGTCCTGCAGGCAGTAGTTAGTGTGCCTTTATACAGGCAGGCCAAGACGTCCACGTCCACAAAATAAAGGTCTGGCTGTTTGGAGAGACGCTGGGCAGGAAGGGAATTAGCCTGCCGCTGGGTTAGAGAGCAGTTGAAAGGTCTGAGTGAGGAACGTGATCAACGGTCTTCGGAGAAAGGCAGGTGCAGGGCTGTTCTCTGGGTGGCCTTGGCCGGAGCCACTTCTCCCCCATGTCTTGCTTGTAGTTGTCAAGAATAACTGTGAAGGCCAGGCACGGTGGCTCACGCCTGGAATTCCAGCCCTTTGGGAGGCCGCGGGGATGGATCCCCTGAGGTCAGGAGTTCAAGACCAGCCTGGCCAACATGATGAAACCCCATCTCTACTGAAAGTACAAAAATCAGCCGGGCATGGTGGCATGCACCTGTAATCCCAGCTACTCAGGAGGCTGAAACAGGAGAATCGTTTGAATCTGAGAGATGGAGGTTGTAGTGAGCCGAGATTGTGCCACTGTACTCCAGCCTGGGCGACAGAGCGAGACTCCCCCCCAAAAAAAGCATAACTGTGGAATGTGCTGGGCATGCAATATCTTGAGGTAAGGGGGAACTGGGCAGACCTTGCTCCAGTTCTCCCAAGAATGGGATGTCCTTCAACAGTTTAGCCCAGTGAGTCACATTCCCCACGGTATGAACAGGGTGGATTGCTTTCCCAGGTCCCTCAGAGGGGCTGAAATGGGGCCCATGCAGATAAGACTCCATCTGCCCTGGGTAGCTTACCTGAGCCTTGTGGGGGACCAGCTTCCAGTGAATCCTAGACATCTATTGTCCCTTGCTGCCTGTCTGCCAGGAATAAACCCTCTTCCTATAGGTCGCTGCATAGGGGTGTCATGTCTCACTGGATGCAAACGAGCTGGTTATCAGTGCTGGGTGACCCTGCTTCACAGCAGGGAGCGTGTTTGGGTACAGTGCTCCGGAGGGCTGCCAGAGGCACCATTGTCAGTCCCTCCATGATGGAGGGAGATATTAGAAGTGTAGCTCCTTGGCAAAGGGAAGCAGATTGAGTGGTACTCAGAGGAAAAGAGACACGCCAAGGAAAATAAGGAGCAGCATTCTGCCAGATGTGGAGGAACCAACCCATCGGGCAGCTGGAGGTCCGTTTGTAAGAGTAAACTGGGGCTGACCCAAAAAGCTGTCATTTTCTAGCAGGTTAGTGAGACATTTCACTCCAACTTTTTCTTTCTCTCTTTCTCTCTCTCTCTCTTTCTTTTTTCTCTCTCCTCCTTCTCCCTCCCTCTTCCCCTCTCTCCCTTCCTCTCTCATTTTCTTTCTTTATTTCTCTTTTTTCTTTCTTTTTTTCTCTCTCTCTTTCCCTTTCTCCTCCCTCCATTCCTCTTTCTTTCTCTCTTTCTTTTCCTCCCTCCCTCCCTCTCTCTCTTTCTTTCCTTCTTTCTTCTCTTTCTCTCTCCCTTTCTTCCTTTCTCTATCTCTCTTTCTTTCTCTCACTTTCTTTCTTCTCTCTCCTTTCCCTCCCTCCCCCTCTCTCTCTTTCTCCTTCCTTCCTTACCTCTTTCTTTCTTTCTCTTTCTCTCTCTTTCTTTTTCTTTCTTTTCTCTGCCTCCCTCTCTCCCTCCCTCCCTCCGTTCCTTCCTTTTCTTATTTTTCTTTCTTTTAGTTTTCACAGACAAAATCTCACTCTGTCACCCAGACTAGAGTACAGTGGCGTGATCACAGCTTACTGCAGCTTCAAACTCCTCGGCTCAAAGGATTTTTCTGCCTCAGCCTCTCAAGTAACTGGGACTATGGGAATTCAATACCACACTGGGCCAATTTTTAAATTTTTTGTTGCGACAATGGTCTTGCTATGTTTCTCAGGCTGGTCTCAAACTCCTGGCCTTAAGCAAGTCATCTACCTTGGGCTTCCAGAGTTCTGGGATTGTAGACATAAGCCACTGTGCCTGGATGACTTAAATATTTTCAACATTTTGCTTTATTATTTTGAAAAAAGAAAATAAAGGCTTTTTAGTGGACTTGTAATAAAACTCACATACATTAGTTCCCCAGGGCTGCCCTACACAGCACTGTAAACTGGGTGGCTTCAAACGGCAGAAAAGTATTCTATTTATTTCTTTTTAATTTTATTTATTTTTTGAGACAGAGTCTCACTCTGTTGCCTAGGCTGGAGTGTAGTGGTGTGATCTCAGCTCACGGCAAACTCCACCTCCCAGGTTCCTGCGATTCTCCTGCCTCAGCCTCCCGAGTACCTAGGATCACAGGTGTGCACCACTACATTCAGCTGATTTTTGTATTTTTAGTAGAGACGAGGTTTCACCATGTTGGCCAGGCTGGTCTTGGTCTCTTGACCTTTTGATCCACCTGACTCAGCCTCCCAAAGTGCTGGGATTACAGGCGCAAGCCACAGCACCCAGGCCAGAAATGTATTCTTTCACAGCTCTGGAGGCCAGAAGTCTGAAAAGGAGGTGTTGGAAGGATTGTTCTCTCTCCAAAGGCTGTAGGGGAGGATCCTCTCTGCCTCTTCCCACTTCTGGAGGCCTCTGACAGCGTCACTCCAATCTCTCCCTTCACCTGCACACGGCCATCTTCCCACTGTGTCTCCTCTGAGGGTGAGTCTGCGTCCAAGGTCCCCTCTTCTCATCAGGATGCCAGTCATAGTGGATTAGGGACCACCCCCAGGACCTCATCATAACTTGGTTACCTATGCAAAGACCCTATTTCTGAATAAAGTTGGAGTCACACGTACCAGGGGTTAAAACTTCATCATAGCTTTTTGGGGTCTGCAATTCTACCAACTCATAACACCACACAGTTAAATTTATTTTCCTTAGATGACGTTTTCTAGTGTTATCTAAGTGGGGTATTCAAAATAGCCCAAGAACTTTCTATATACATTGAAACTATACATAAAAGTTTTTCTAGCTAGGACATTTTGTAACCCTGTGGGAAAATACTGTGTCATTCTGACACTGAAAGCTTAGATCATACGGAACTTTCAAAACTGTAAGGGCAAAATTGCTCCTTCTATTTTGAGATACATTCATTGAGGGGAAAGGGCATGCTTTATTAGTATCTAGTAGTTGTTTGTCTAATGATATTTCATATGAATTTAATAATATAGTTGCATTATTTGTATATTATCATGTATGTACAAGAATACCATATCTTATTTACTTAATTAGGAGAATTTTCTTAATTTTTAATTTGGAAAATGCCCTTTCAAGTCAAACTTAAATTTTTGTAAGTCAGCAGCCTTCTTTTTACATTATAGATCTAAAATTCTGCAATTATTTTCAGCTTATAATTTTTATTTCTGTTATTTTAAAGCTCTAATTGCATTCATCTAACAAGCACAGAAGTAACATATATGCCTGTCTTTAAACTATTATAAATAATTCAACTTTAGTCTTCATCTTGGAGAAAATTATATTAAGTTTAAGAAACAAAAATATAGGCTGAGACAAGAAAATTGATTTCTGTAGGAATGATCCATTTGTAGAAAAATTACTGTTTACTGTGATTTTTACATCACATTGTTAAAATAACATTTATCTGTAATCAAATTGTGAAATGCCAGATTCATGAATGATATTATCTTTGGAGAAAATGGTTTTAATATTGTATTTTAAAAATGATGCTTTTCTCCATCTGAGTTTGGGGAAGGCCTCAAACCCAGGTCAGTATTTCTCAGAGACTCTACCTAGATCAGGATCTCTTGATCTGGTGCGTGGTGGGTGGGGAATAGGTGGAAGGACGGTGGTTGTTAGAAATCCAGATTACAGGGTGCACCTAAGACCTATTGAATCAGAGATTCCAAGGGACGGGGCCAGGGCCTCTGGGTTATTGTCAGGGTTTCCTGTTGATGTCTATGCACCTTTAAGTTTGAGAATCTCTCACCTGGGCTTTTTGAGAGCACTGTTCATCAGCTGGTGGCAGGTGCCTAATAATGAGAAAAATACAATGTCTCGCAGCCCTGAGCCCAGCATGCAGCATCTGTCTTGGGATTCCAAGCAGGGGATCCCAAGAACTCTCTGCTCCTCTTCTGTATCTAGACACAGAGGGGCTCTCTGGAAAACTCTGCCTCAGGACTATAGGTTGTACCCTTGGAAATAGGTCTTGTCCTCATCCCTCCTGCTCATTTTTTTTTTCCTTTTAGAGCTGGGGTTCTCTATGTTGCCCAGGCTAGACTTGAACTACTGAGCTCAAGCAATCCTCCTGTCGTAGCCTCCTGAGTAACCAGGCCTGCAGGACTTCTCCTCCTCCTGCCTCAGCCCTCTGAGCAGTTAGGGCTGCATGTCCACCGTGCCCGGCTGCTCCTGCTCATATCAACAGCTCCTTCCTGCCTGAGACCCCAGGCAGCCTGGGTCTTCTGTGGGTCTTCAGGGGGCCACCTATGAAGGACCCCAGGAGCAAATGCAGAAAAGACAAAGTAGGCTGAAGTGCAGCTTGTCTCTGGCCTTGGGCCTCTAGATAAAATATAGAATGTCCAGTAAAATTTGAATTTCAGATAAACAAGAAATAAGGCTTAGGTATACATATGTTGCAATGTTTTCTTTATTATTTTTTTTCACAGTGCCCAATTTTTTTTTTAATTTTATTTTTTATTGCATTTTAGGTTTTGGGGTACATGTGAAGAACATGCAATATTGTTGCATAGGTACACACGTGGCAGTGTGATTTGTTGCCTTCCTCCCCTTCACCTATATCTGGCATTTCTCC